>JANSWA010000062.1:0-70185 GCA_028015225.1 Carex myosuroides | reverse complement strand
TCCATCAATGATTTTAATCATCCATTTTGGGAGAAGAAAGGATGCCATGAAGTAGATTGGAATGGAGGAGAGAAACCGACTCCACCAATTGCAACCTACCTCCTCTCGAAATCAGTTTGCCCTTGCATCCATCTAGTTTTTTTCATAACTTTTCAATGAGAGACATGAAAAGCTGTTTCATAACTTTTCACGGTGAGTGGCAGCCCCAAATAAATAACTGGCAGCTCTGTTTGTGCACACCCAAGTTGAAACAGCTCTGGATCTATGCTGTTGAGAAGGACATAAGTTGAAACAGATTCATTAAACTTACCGTTTGATTTTCTTTTCTTTTATCTTACTTTTTAAATTTAATTGGCTCTTTGAAAGTCAACTCATATTCATGACTAACATTTTTCTTTTAGGTGAAGTATTCTATTTAGTTTAAATACACTTGTTAGTCATATCCATGCCAAAAAAATTCATATAATCCAGAGAATCCCATTTAATTAATCCTCTAATTTAATTTCAACAGAAGCTTGGTTCAAGTATCAGAGAGATCTCCCGCTGGTTCCATCAGAAGTTGCCGTATACATGATCTCCTTCGTGAACTTGCCATGCAAAAGGCCAAGGCGGATAACTTTCTCACAATTTGCTCTAATCCTGACGATTGGAAGAGCAGCGCCAAGGCACGTCGTGTGGCAATCCATTACTCGGGTTGCGATGAATTGATGAAACATGCAAATCCAAATCTCCGTTCTTTGTTGTGCTTTGAGAAGCCAATGCCAAATTGCTCTCGGCAAAGGCTGCTTAAGGTGCTTCGTGACATGGGAGGGAGTGATTCGGTACATTGCGAGTGTTTTCATGGACTGAATCAGTTAAAGTATTGCGAACTTGGAGGGAGATTGAGTAGTAACAGAGGATCTTTTGAGTCGTTCATAGGTGGCCTGAAATTTGTGGAGACCCTTGATTTCAGTGAACTAGAAGATCATGGAGACTTGCCTGATGATATATGGAATGTGAAAACACTTAGGCATGTGATGCTAGATAGGAACAAGTATTCTATTCGAGATTGGAAGCGTTCTTCAGGACCCTCGTCATCTGCAGACCTAAGAAATCTGCAAACACTCACGTGTGTGAAGAGCAGAGAGTCATGGATTGCGCAGTTACCTAAACTACCGAATGTGCGCGATTTAGATATCAATGTGGAGAGCTCGTTTTCGTGGGATTTAATGGCCGAGTTGCTTGGTACACTGAATCATCTAACCTCTCTGTTCTTACAAGGAAATGAAGTACCGCAAAAAATAGTGGAGATGCAAAGGTTTCCATTTTATCAGTATTTACAATCTCTGTTGCTAGTAGAGCTGTCCCCATCCATCAACAACAAGTTGTCACCTGAGGTTGGAATGTTTCCCATCCACCTCACAGAGTGCCAGCTCATTGACCTCCAGTTCAAGGAAGATCCGCTGCCAGTGCTAGAGAAGCTATGCAGCCTCAGGGTGCTCTGCTTGGATGGAGTAAAAGTGAATCGAAAGATGAGCTGTTCTGCTGGAGGTTTCCAACAACTACATGAGTTGATGTTTTGGAGACTAAACAATCTAGAAGAATGGGAGATAAAGGCGGGTGCCATGCCCATACTTAAGGTACTGAAACTATGGTTTTGTAACAAACTAAGGGTGCCTCTCGGGCTTCAGTACCTGTCCAACCTCAAAGAACTGGATGTAAGTGGCTGCAGCGAATTAAAAGAGCATGCAGATGAGATCCGCAACGACACCTGCAAACATGTTCCCCACATAAGGATATAGTAGGGCCGGCTTCGATCTCTAGAGTGCTTTTCTTTAATTTATTTGTACATGTTAGTGTTTCGATAATTTCCGTATTGCTATCATTTTCTTAATTTTAATTTTAATTTATTTGTATTTGTTGTTTTGTCTTATTCTGGAGTTATTAAACATTATGCTTCCAAAACGCAACATATATGCCTCCATCTGCAAACATGTTCCCCACATTTTATTTTAATTTATTTGTGTTAGTGTTTCGATCCTTTCCATACTACTATCATTTTATTTTCCTTTTATTTTATTTGTATTTTTTGTTTGGTTTTATTCTCGAGTTGTTGAATATGCTCCCAAAATGCAAGACAAATTAAAGACCGAAGACTATGTATTTTAATTTTAACTACCGAAATTGTTTTCTTTTCCTTTTAATTTATGCTTTCAAATCAATGATTCTGCTTTAGTACTGTATTGCGCATATTTTACTGAGGTCCCCTCTAGATTTGTATTTCGAAAATAAAAGACAAAAAGACTCTGTATCATGGTGCTAAGTATGTTGATATTCTTCTAACTGCCGAGTTTTTATTTTATTTTAATAATTATACAATTTTAAATTATACTTCTAGAGAAAAGGCTCAATTTTAAATTATGCCACATAAGCATGTTATCAGTTCGAAACAAAAAAAAAACGAAAAGAAAAATTAAGGGACGCTATAAGGAATTCTAGTTCGTTTTTCAGTATCAGAATTTCAAATTTCAGTTATTGTAAATTTTGAAATTTTCCTTAATACTTTCTTTAAAAGTTCTGATTTAAAAATTATATTCGATAAATTAAAAGAAAAAATCTAGCGCACATCAAACTTTTTTGTGCATATATTAAAAAAATATTTAGAGCGGAGCTTTGGAAATAATATGCATAATTAAAGTAATACTAAACAAATGAAATAAGTAAACATGGAAACTTTGTTAATATGTAAGTTTTTGCTATTTTGAAGGGTAAATATGATATTACTAATTTTTGAGAGAAAAATACATAATATAAGTTTGTGAGGGGGATACATGAAATTCCCCCGAAAAGGTGAGAAATGATCAATAATATTTGTTGTTCAGCATGCAACTGCAAATTAATATTTGAAGCGGAATCAATAGAAATCAGCCTAATCGAATAGGAAACAGGGATTTCTTCCAAAAACTTGTTTTTTGTATTAAAATATTGGAAAAAGATTGTAAGAAAATAATATAATATAATACAAATATTTAAAACTAATTAAACAATTTGCCTAATGACTTCTCACGTATAATAGAAAAGCAAAGGAAATGCATATTCGTAGATCAAGATGCATATTTATTCTATATATCTCTACATAAGTAAATGCTCATGCTATGCATTGCAGAGATATGGGTTCTCATATAGTTCAATTATATAAAGAATTAAAAAACAAATTTAAACTTTGATAGAGTTAAATTGTAAAATTCACTTTTACAAAAAAAAAAAAAAATGTTACATAGATGCTCTCTTCCAGGTGATGCATGTTACTTTCTCGTAAACTGTATTTAATCAGATAATAATGCTCGGCATGCAGTCGACCAATGCAAGCATGCATATATAGACAAATTCCATGTGATGCATGTTACTTTCAAAAGCTGTATGTAATTACAAAATGTTACATAGATGCTCTCTTCCAGGTGATGCATGTTACTTCATCATAAACTGTATTCAAATAATAAAGCTCGGCAATCGACCTACAACCATTCATAAAGACAAATTTCCATGTGAGGCATGCCACTTTCCTCAAGTCCAAGTGGATTCCACTGTTAGAAGCTGCTTTACTCTTTCAGTCTTCCCCCTTTTCTCCCATTCCCGATATGTGACTAGCTTTCTTTCATATCTAAATTGAGATAGATCTTACCATAATCTCCACAAAATCTGTCGGTTTTCCATACATAACTCACCCACGCAAATAAATCGGCAATTAATTGGTTTGAAAGATGGCCGAGGGAATAGTTAGTTTTGTCTTGGATAAGCTGTCAGATGCTGTTGTTAAGGAGGTCCCACTAATACACGGCGTTGGCAAGCAATTGGAGAAATTGAGTCGTGAGCTCTGTTGGACTAAAGCTTTTCTCAAAGATGCCGACATGAAGCAGATTGTAAATGAGGTGGAGAAACATTGGGTGAAAGTGGTCAGAGATGTTGCTTACGACATAGAAGATGTGATAGACAGTGCTTTATTATTGAAGGTTTCCGAGACTGGGAACACTTCAAAAGAGAACCCGACAGTATTTGCTCAAATTTTTGAGGTTACTAAAAGGGTGTGGAGGAAGCGCAAAAGGCACCCAGCTTTGCACAACCTTGCTGAGGAGATGAATGAGATCCTGGCACGGATTCGGGAGATCAATGAAAGTAGAGAGAAATATGGAATCAACACTTTGGGTGAAGGCAGTGGACAGCGGCTGAGGCTACCAATCAGGCCCCCTGTGCTACCTGAGATTGATGATCCTCATGTTGTCGGCTTCGATCGTGATAGGGACAACATCGTAAATCAATTGCTTGACACAAGCATTAAAAAGCGCACTGTCATCTCGATTGTGGGACCTGGTGGGCTGGGAAAAACGACTCTTGCTCGAAAAGTCTACAATAGGTAAATATGATTATATGAAGCAACTGTAGGTGTCAAAAATAGCTTAATAATAATATAATATTTCAATCTTTCGTCTTTATTTATATGAATCATAAGTTCTTTTACTCATTCATATAAATAAAGACCAATTTTTTGTTTGTAGTTAAATAAGAAAATTACTCTTCTAACCTAATGTCAACCAAATTTTTTTCGGAAATACAATCCATGCTAAATTTTTTAGGATTATGGTAAATGTTGTGAAAGTTTTACAGAGTTATGTTATCTTTTAATTGTGATATTTTTACTTGTTGATACTCTGGTAGAGTTTTACAAAAAAAATAGTATTAAAGAATAAGGAGTGATGCCAAACTAAAATCCCATATACCGACTAGATGATTAGACAGCAAAAACTAAAATTCTCTTGTCAAAAAAAAAAAAAAATGTGAGAACCAGCCTCTATGATAATATATATGTACGAGTACCAATTATAAAAGCAGAGGAATGTAATATGATCCAAACTATCTGCTTTGTTTTCTACAGCAATGATGTCAAGAGATGGTTTGACGTTCGCATATGGGTAACTATTTCTCAAGAGTTCAATCTAATGGATATTTTGAGAAAGATAATAGAGCAAGTCGAGCCTCTCACTCGAAAAGACCTAGATGGTGGAGAAGAGTATTTACTTACAAAGCTTTACAAAACTCTTAATGGTGAGAAGTACACTATAGAAGACCATTTACGTCCAAACTCTCATGAGCCTCTTAGTGATGAGAAAGACCCTCAAACATTGCCAAAGAAGTACCTTCTAGTCCTAGATGATATGTGGAGAAGTGATCTATGGACTCAAATTGGTGGAGTGCTACCTGATGCTGAGATGGGAAGTAGAGTAATCGTAACTAGTAGAAACCAAAACATTATCGATGAAGCTGAACCATATAAACTTCCATACTTAACTGAGGAGTTGAGCCTAGAGCTTTTGATGAAAAAGGCTCTGCCTAATCGAGATTTGAGTAAAGGGTATCCCGATGAACTGTATGAGGTTGAAAAACAATTGGCTAAAAAATGTGGTGGATTACCTCTTGCATTGTTGGTTTTAGGAGGTTTATTATCAAAAAAACTTGCAAATTATGCTACTTGGAATAAAATGTTGCAAACTATGAACTGGAGTACCGATGGGAGAGATTGTGCTGATATCATAGCCACTAGCTACGATGACTTGCCATTTGTTCTGAAATCATGTTTCATGTATTTTGCGGCTTTTCCTGAAGACCATGAAATCGGTGCTAAAAAAATATTGCGGTTGTGGGTTGCTGAGGGGTTCATACCGGCAGAAGAATCTAGAACATTCGAGGATACTGCTGAGAGCTTCCTTGAAGAACTAGTACAAAGGTATGCTTCAATAGTATAACATTCTATTACATATTCACTAAATTTCCTTTTATTATTTTTTTTAAATCTTGGTAGAGGCTACGAAATTGATTTATTAAATATAAAGTTTCTTACATCCTCGTACATATAGCACCCCCTGTATTCCCACTATCCCATGCCCCTCATATTAAAATTCTCTATATACAAACCTCTATCCAGTAGAAGAGTTCAGTAACGTACTTTAGCAAATCTTTTCAAAAGAAAGACCCTTTCACAATCCAGAGGCTAGGGCCGTCTTGATAGGACCCCTTCCAGTATAAGGCCGATACCATTACCGACCACATTGCCTCCGGGTTGATATGGTACAATGAATTCGAAACCCCCAGACCCCCAGACCCCTAGGACCCCATATTCTTTTTTAATGCAAACCGAATCCCAATTTATTTGGGAGATACCTTTGGAGGAGGAATTGCTCTTTCCCCAAAGGATGTCTCTACAAATTCTATCAATGATTTTAATCGTCCATTTTGGGAGAAGAAAGGAAGTCATGAAGTAGATTGAAATGGAGCAGAGAAACCGACCCCACCAATTGCAACCTACCTCCTCTCGAAATCAGTTTGCCCTTGCATCCATCTAGCTTTTTTCATAACTTTTCAATGAGAGACATGAAGAGCTGTTTCATAACTTTTCACAGTGAGTGGCAGCTCCGTTTGTGCACACCCAAGTTGAAAGTTGAAACAGCTCTGGATCTATGCTGTTGAGAAGGACATAAGTTGAAACAGATTCATTAAACTAACCGTTTGATTTTCTTTTCTTTTTTTAGATAAGATATCTTACTTTGTCAATTTAATTGGCTGTTTGAAAGTCAACTCATATTCATGCCTAACATTTTTCTTTTAGGTTAAGTATTCTATTTAGTTTAAATACACTTGTTAGTCACATCCATGCCACAAAAATTCATATAATCGATCCAGAGAATCCCATTTAATTAATCCTCTAATTTAATTTCAACAGAAGCTTGGTTCAAGTATCATGGAGATCTCCCGCTGGTTCCATCGAAAGGTGCCGTATACATGATCTACTTCGTGAACTTGCCATCCAAAAGGCCAAGGCGGACAAGTTTCTCACAATTTGCTCAAACCCTGATGATTGGAAGAGCAGCGCCAAGGCACGTCGTGTGGCGGTCCATTACTCGGTTTGCGATGAATTGATGGAACATGCAAATCCAAATCTCCGTTCTTTGTTGTGCTTTGAGAAGAAAATGCCAAATTGCTCTCGGCAAAGGCTGCTTAAGGTGCTTAGTGACATGGGAGAAAGGAGGTATGACTTGGTAGATTTTGAGTGTTTTCATGGACTGAATCAATTAAGGTATTGCCAACTTGGTGGTGAAGTGAGTAGTAACAGAGGATCTTTTGAGTCGTTCATAGGTGGCCTGAAATTTGTGGAGACCCTTGATTTCCAACAACTAGAAGATCATGGAGACTTGCCTGATGATATATGGAATGTGAAAACACTTAGGCATGTGATGCTACATTACCCGCATACCTCAGGACCCTCATCGTCTGCCGACCTAAGAAATCTTCAAACACTCACGTTTGTGAAGAGCAGAGAGTCATGGAATGCACAGTTACCTAAACTACCAAATTTGTGCGATTTAGATATCGAAGTGGAGAGCTCGTTTTCGTGGGATTTAATGGCCATGTTGCTTGGTACACTGAATCATCTAACGTCTCTGTCCTTACGAGGCAATGAAGTACCGCAAAAAATAGTGGAGATGCAAAGGTTTCCATTTTATCAGTATTTACAATCTCTATCTCTAATAGAGCTGTCCCCATCCATCAACAAGTTGTCACCTGAGGTTGGCATGTTTCCCATCCACCTCACAGAGTGCAAGCTCTTTGGCCTCCAGTTCAAGGAAGATCCGCTGCCAGTGCTAGAGAAGCTATGCAGCCTCAGGGTGCTCTGGTTGGACGGAGAAAAAGTGAATCGAAAGATGAGCTGTTCTGCTGGAGGCTTCCCACAGCTACATGAGTTGTGGTTTCACTACCTAACCAATCTAGAAGAATGGGAGATAAAGGCGGGTGCCATGCCCATACTTAAGGTAGTCAGACTATGGGATTGTTACCAACTAAGGGTGCCTCTCGGGCTTCAGTACCTGTCCAACCTCAAAGAACTTCAACTAAACAACTGCAGCGAATTAAATGAGCATGAAGATGAGATCCGCGACGACATCTGCAATCATGTTCCCCTCATAGCTCTCACTCAATTTGGTTAATTTATTTGTATTAGTGTTTCGATCCTTTCCATACTGCTATCATTTTATTTTCCTTTTAATTTATTTGTATTTTTTGTTTGGTTTTATTCTCGAGTTGTTGAATATGCTTCCAAAATGCAAGACAAATTAAAGACCGAAGACTATGTATTTTAATTTTAACTGCCGAAATTGTTTTCTTTTCCGTTTAATTTATGCTTTCAAATCAATGATTCTGCTTTAGTAATGTGGTGCGCATATTTTACCGTGGTCCCCTCTAGATATGTATTTCGAAGATAAAAGATAAAAAGACTCTGTATCATGGTGGTAAGTATGTTGATTTTCTTCTAACTGACGAATTTTTTTTTATTTTAATAATTATAAAATTTTAAATTATACTTCTAGAAAAAAAGGCTCACTTTTAAATTCTACCGCATAAACATGTTATCAGTTCGAAACAAAAAAAACGAAAAGAAAAATTAAGGGACGCTATATGGAATTCTGGTCCATTTTTCAGTATCAGAATTACAAATTTCAGTTATTCTAAATTTTGAAATTTTCCTTAATACTTTTTTTAAAAGTTCTGATTTAAAAATTATATTCGATAATTTAAAGAAAAATTCTAGCGCACATCAAACTTTTTTGTGCATATATTAAAAAAATATTTAGAGCGGAGCTATGGTAATAATATGCATAATTAAAGTAATACTAAACAAATGAAATAAGTAAACATGGAAACTTTTTTAATGAATCATTAATCTCTGCATTTTCCTTTTCTTTCAAACTAAAACACGAAAACTTAGATGCTGGAGAAGTTTAAAAAAAGCAACTCAGTTGGAGATGCTTTAGCTTGGGGATGCTTAGTATAACCGCTAGAAGGAATATTGCAAATCACACACTTCTAACCCTTTTCTCTCTCTGTTTTATTTTTTCCTCTTTGCGATAACTCACCTTGTACCATTCTAACTGCTATAAGCCATTGTACTCTTTATATATTTCTGGACCATCCGAATGCTTAGTACTACCCGAATGGATGCCTTGCGGCAGAGGATGATGATATTTCCATATTTCTAAGCATCAAAAGCAAATTAGATTGGGTGAGAAAATTATACTTACTATTGTAGATCAAACTGGATGTGTGCTTCTCTATTAAGCAAAACTATTAATAAAAATTACAAATTTCGGTAACGACACTGAGTGGGGTTAATTATTTTTCATTTGCTAAGAGGAAAGAGTTGGAGTCATATATCGAGGAGGACTGTTTTGTAATTAAATGTGTTGTTAGTGTTTTATAAATTTTTTTTTGAATGTTACTAAATAGAGCAGAGGTTAAAAATATGAACGGGTAGTTACCTTCCCTTACAGTTTTTTTTTTCTTTTAGATTAATTTTTGTTGAATGTAACTGACTTTTCGAATAGTTCGAAGGTTTAATATTTTATCAGCGTAATTGAATTTTTTGCATGATTTGTTTTATCAGAACCAATTACATCATATGAATATATGATTTAATTTGATTATGCTGCACTTTTAATTGTAAAAGATGGCTTGATCATGTTATTATGAGAATTGTACATTAATACAATTGCATGTCCTAATTAAGTACGAGTGAATTAATTAGTCATTATATTAAAGGTGGCTTGGTCATCACTTGCATAATTTTCAATGTATTTTGTTTCTACTGCTGGTAATGCATTGCATATACTGCTACATTTTATAATACTGGTTTTTAATATGGACACAAAATTATTGAAATTGTCTCGCACATGTTTCATTACCGGATGAAAAACAAAATTAAATTGTATTTTGGAAATATATACGCATGTTGAAAATTGTGCTATGTTGAAAACTCGTTTCCATCGTTTGTTTCTTCTTATCACTAAAAAAAAGATAAGAAGAAGTAATATTATGATAACATAAATTTAGAGAATTTATAAAATTTTATACCAAAATAATATATTCTATATTTATATACATAACAGTGAGGGTACAGTTTATTCCATGCCAGGTAACATACACCAAAATTTTTTTTTTTTCTTTTGTTCTCAGATCACTCAGGGTAGAACCCTGGGGAAGTTGTACGCGTGCTACCATTGTTGAAAAGAGAACGGAGTAGGTCCGATTCCCATCGGACCTACTTTTAGGTTCAACGAGCATGATGACCGTCCGATCTAATTTAAGATTAGTGTGCACGAAAATTGAAACATACACGCACGAACTTTAAAGCGTTCCGCATGAATCTTAAAGCAAATCGACGGTGATTAAACCCATTGAACCAGAGTAGGTCCGATGCCCATCGGACCTACTCTCATGTGTTGAAAATTGAAATCCAGTCGGTCCCAAATCTGTAACAATTTTAACTAAATTATTTTTCATTTCTCCATAGAGTTTTTATTCTTATATTTAGGCTTAATAAACTAGAGAAGACAACGAATTACTACATAGATAAGAATATAGTGCATTTTTGTTAATTAGGCAATGTATTTTATTTCTGAAAAAAAAATGTAAAAAATTAAGAAAATGGTAGCTGTAATGAAAATTTTCTTAATATTATAGATATACTTTTTTTTCTTTTTGTTATATATTAAAATTAATCACTTTTTTCTTATATAAAAGATTATTTTTCTTTTGTGCATCAGCAATCAACAGTGTGTTTTAATTTAAAGTTTAAATGGTTAAATTATTGGGCCACTGAAAAAGCAATAGGGGAGGATCTGAATTCGTAATTTAGGGTGGAGGAATAACGGGTTAGGTGGAGAGAAGACAGAAAATGGGTTGGATATTTGTGGAGTTTGATGTGGGTGAGATGGGCTTGAATTTGTATTAGGTTCAATTGGGTCCTTTTATACATCAAGCACATGTGCATGCCTATATGTGAGGTTTACGTGTTAAATGCCTAAAAGTGTTGGATTTGGGCCCAATATTATAGGAGAGATTCTGACAAAAAACCAATTATGAAAGTGATCCAACATGGTTGGTTACCTGTGAGGAGTTTGATGGTCGTCAAAATGTTCAAACTTACGAGTAAGTTCCTCTCTTGGTCTCCCCAGTGCTCTTCTTTTTTACATCTGGGTGTTCATCATATTTTCATCGATTGCTTACCTGTGCGAAATTCTGTGTGTGATGAAGAGGAAATCAGCTAATTCATCAATAGAGATCCAAAAGCCCATCAAGAGACGAGTGATCCAAAGCACTCTTCATATATCTTAAAGTCTCAAGTCTCACACAAATAATTAAAGCAATAAAACAAGGCTTTTGATCTAAAATTCCATAATTTTAGATTTCGGGCTATTTTTGTACTGAATGAACGGAAATAAGATCTTGATTTTCAAAATAAGCTTCCTTTTATATCGGTAAGCTAAATGAAATTTCAAAAAGGAGAAACAAATTAGAGAGAGGTCAAAAATGAATGCCACAAATAATTTGTTCACTATTTTTAAAGACAACACGGTCTACATTTTTCTATTTTTTTCTAATACATAGATAATGAGGTTCTTTCCGCGAAATTTGGAAAGGTCCGCATGGTATTGGATCAAATTCGATCCAATAGCCATCGGTGCTATCCAATCCGCATCAAGATTCACACATACAACTAGAATTTGTGAGGATCAAGTGCACACAAATCTTGGTTCTTTATCAAACTTCAATTGCAAATTAAATCTTATTAAAATAATATAAACCTCATTCGGAACAGGTTTTGTCCAAAGAATTTTGGACTGAACTTCTCTCCAAAGCGTTTCTTCACTGGATGATATAATTTCATTAAAATTTCATCATGATTTGCTAATTAATGCTGATGGAAGTTATCTTCTTCTCCATTAAGCAAATATGGAAACTGGTTTTTTCTTCATTTTCTTTGTTGGACAAAATGAGGAAATGATTTTTCTCTCTTCCCACTAGATTGGAATCAAATCACTTAAAAAAAAAATTACAAAAGAAGAACTTTTATATCCCTTCCTCATTCCCATGTGCTCTCATGAGAAAACAAACACACACGCTCCCATCTTAGTAATCAACATGAATCTTAATTTTGTTAGTACGAATCTGGATGTAGATCGGACGGCTCCAATCGGGATTGGACCGAATTAGCATGAATCTTAAATTTATTAGCACGAATTTTGATGCAGATCAGTCGGCTCCGACGTACCGGACCCACTACCTCTAACAAAGTATAATGATGGATTATCGACTTATGGCCATATCTTCTTCTCCTTCTTCCTGTTTAACTTTTACAAGAAATAGGAAAGACATTAATATATTGATTTGAAGGAAATAATTCTTCTTTTTACAAGAAACACATGTATTGTATAGTTGTGTATTTCTATTTTTCAGGCTATACGCGTGACAGCAATGGGTACTCATTCTTCTATATTAGCATTCGTCTCACTGACGAGGGACATGGTTAGTTTCTTTCCCATACAAGATATTGTTACAAATGTGATAATTTAGAGTGTTATTTGCAATACATAAAATACTGAGGATTCATTTGCATAGTTCCTAATTCCCTTTTTCATTTTATTGAAGTTTTCATTGATTTGGTCAATTCCATTTGATGTTGGATTTTAGTGCTCTTGCTAGAGAAAGCAGAGATGAACTCTCAGAATTAGTGTGGTCAGATTTTTTTTTTCCTAATCAAAATTCTATCTGATTTTGCAGCTGCGTTCCTCCTGATATATATGCAATTAATCATTTTTTTATTAAGTATTTAATTCATTTTGTTTAACTAGGCGTCAATTTGTTAATTAAACTGATTTTATCATTGATTTATTTTTCTGATAACAATCTTTTTGAAATGGACCTGGCAGATGCTGCCTAGGTTGAATTTTATTAAGGTAATCGTAGGGTTACAAGGATCCTGAAGTCAGGGCTACAATCATCAAAGGCTGCATCATACTGAATTACTCTATAGAGAGACTTCTGATAACAATCAAGGTGATAAAACTTTGGGAGGGCACTTCTTACATATCCTGTACTCATGGCATCTGATATTCTTTTGTATCAGGTAAACATTTTGCAATTTCATCTTTTTTAAGATTCATTTTTGGATAATTTTAGTATGAGTTACATTTTGCGTACAGATGGTTGGTGATAGTCCCCTACCATCTCTTATAGTTATTAATTGAAACTGATATCTAAGTTTACACTATTTATTGAAGGCTCATTTTTTGCAGTCTGGTCCATGTTTGCTTCTGCCTCCTTGCTGGTATCAACAATCATGTGCTGAACATTGGTATCCAGACCCAACCCTAGACTGTTCAGTCTGAATCACCACTGACATCGCTACTATTTGCAATGACACCCTCCAAATTCAATTTCTCATGATCCACTTCTTCAACCTTGGCTCAATTTCACCTTTCTTGCACAACATATCCTTATTGGTAATTCATGCATCTTTGGTAAATCGATCATGTTTCATATTGTACCTGAACACGTAATTCGATCAAGATGCATGCATTTATTGCAACATGACAATTCTATGCACCTTCCAACTGGCTTCGATCAATTTGAACTTCATTTCACAGCCCACACATAAAATGACATTATTTAGGCTCATTCCCTTTGGAAATCCTGTCATCAAGAAATTCTAATTGCTTCTTAATTTCACCCTTCCTGCACAAGCCATTTATAAGAGCACTATATCCTACAACATTAGACGCGCACCTTTTGGAAATCATCTCATTTCACCTTTCCTGCATAGTCCATGAGTACTTTTATCCTTGAGTGTACTGGTACTTGCAAATCTTATTCTGTATTTTTTGAATTAACTGATAAGGAAGTCAACAACCACCTTAAAAGTACTCACATCTTTTATAGCATGAATATTGACATATGCAACACTAATTATTGTTTTTGTATAACTAATGTTCCTTTGATGTACAGGTTGTCAGATACTATAGTTCCTGAATCTGTATTATGAACCCAACAAAGACCTAACAAGTTGCAAGTGCATTTCTGTAAAGAAAAATACAGGTAGCTAACTGTTCAATAAGATCTATTCCATGTTAAAACTATGTTTAGAGTTTACAAATATAGGGACAACATGGTACATATCTAATAAGATCTATTCTAAGTTTATGTATAATTTCTGTTCTATCTTTGCACTATGTCAACTATTGTTCTATATACTTTTTTATCTAAACTTTCTATATGCTTTGCCATCTTCCTCAACAGCCTCTGCCGAAGCAACGCGAGGTACCAATCTAGTTTTAACAAGGCTTTAAAAAATTACGAAATGTAGTTTGGCAAATAAGGAGGCATGCAAAAGGGAATAAGAGTGTCTGATGGGTATCACATTAAATTTTGTCTGATGTTCGGTCAAAGTTGTTCGATGCTCTTTAAGATTTGTGCAGACGACTTATGTTAAAATCCGTCCCGTGAATCTAAATGGACGCACTAATCTTTATAAGGATCAAATGAGTCCAATCAGACAACATATCAAATTTTGATGAATTTGATCCGATGTCTGTCGAAACGCCCGGGATGTATTGGATTTAAGCTCCTTTGAATCCAACATTATATTTAGCTCAATCAGTATAAACTGCCAGTCACTGAAAAACCCTTTTGACATGTCAATAAATAAATAAATTGATCAGCTTGTTCACCATTTATACTTAAAATTAAATATTAAATAACACCCCATGTAAATGCCAATTGCCTGCGCTCTGATCCCCTAAATTTTATAAAAATAAATATAATTTACTATATTTTATCTGTGATAAATAGGCAAGGTAACAAAGGAAAACCACCTGTACACACTACTACAGAAATGGTCATTGTACACGGCACATTGTATACGGATTTGACAATTTTATATAAAAACCGTGTGATATTGTAATTTTTTGGAAGCCCGAAATATCTGTGGGATATATTACACGGATATTTATTAAAGAATCAGTGTAGATAGCCTTGAGAGAGCTACACGGACGTTTATCAGGAATTGTAAACGGATTATTGTTTAACTAACAGTGTAGATAGCCATGAGAGAGCGACACGGATATTTATGTTGAGAACCGTGTAGAAATATGCGAAATGCACACGGATGTTTGTTTAAACAGCAGCGTAGAAATATTTGACAGAGCTACACGGTTTTTTACATAATAATCCGTGGAGAAAGGTTATTGTAGGGTTTTGATTATCGATAAAGGCCTTCTCCTTCCAGCGCCGTTTTGATCAATTAATACTCTCTCTCTCTGTATACGAATTGGTCTGATTTCTGCGCACAAGGAGGCCGGATCTGAGATCTTTGAAGTTAATTTGTATTTCTCCTCTCTATCTTTCTAAGGTTAGTCGTGTATATATTTCTCTTTTCTTCCTCTAATTTCCTGTTACTTGTTATTGCTTATTTAGGTCAATTAGTAATTAATGCATGCATGCTTGATTTGTTGAGATAATGTAAATAATTAGTATATTAAATAGAGTGATGCATGTATAATTGTGCTTTTTTCTAATAATAGAGTAATGCATGTATAATCAACTAATGCATGTATAATAGAGTAATGCATGTATAACTGTTATTTTAGTGATGATTAGCTTGATAATTGTGCTTGTTTAGTAATGCATGTATAATAGAGTGATGCATGTATAATTGTGCTTGTTTCTAATAATAGAGTAATGCATGTATAATCAACTAATGCATGTATAATACAGTGATGCATGTATAATTGTTATTTTAGTGATTATTTTACTAATGCATGTATAATTGTGCTTGTTTCTAATAATGTTGTTTTTTGTAGAACCATGTCACATTCAGGTGAGCAACGATGGCTCTTCGCTTTTGATGCCAGTAGCTAGGGTTTACAGAGGGTAATATGAAGATATACATGTTTTAATAAAGAAAGAGTTGAGTAAAAAGTTGGATGAAGGACCTTCGAAAAAAAGGGAAGAGGTGGGATGAAGGACCTTCAGAGCTGGATGAAGAGCCGAATGAAGAGTCGGGCACAATCTTGTCAGACTGACAAGATTGTGTCGGACTCTTCATTCGACTCTTCATCCGGCTCTGAAGGTCCTTCATCCACCTCTTCTCTTTTTTTGGAAGGTCCTTCATCCAACTTTTTACTTGACTCTTTCTTTATTAAAATGTATCTTCATATTACCCTCTGTAAACCCTAGCTACTGGCACCAAATGTAAACCTTAAGTTTATATTTGAAATCATTATGGGATCGAGGCTCAGGAAGAAAGATATGTCTACCCAGTATGGATTTGTATAATATATGCTCAATATGGATTTGTATAATGTTTCAATTTAAATTTTGTAATACTCAATATGGATTTGTATAATTTTGTATAATTTTGTATAATTTTGTATAATTTAGTGTACATGAATTTTTAGTTTACCCTTATTAATTGACCGGTTTGTATGCCATCCACCGATTTTGTGTTTCAAATATAAAGCATGTTCTTGTAATTAAATAAAATATAGTGAATTTAGTAATTTTTTGTGCTGTAATTGTAAATAAGGAGATGAATTTATGAATTTTGTAATTGCTGAACATGGATTTGTAATGCTAAATATGAATTTTGTAATGATAAGTATAATTTTTGTGCTGTAATTGGAAAACTGGATGTCAAATTATCTGAAAAACTGGGGGTAAACTCAATATTGAATTTTGTAGCAAACTGGCTAGCAAAACTGGAGGCTAGCTCAGAAAAAAATTGTTAATAAAAAAATATATAGGATAACATACACGGATATTTAACTTAAAACCGTATCCAAATAGTAATTGTACACGGATATTTGTTGAATAGCCGTGTACGAAATAGCTACACGGATTTTTTTTTTTAAATCCGTGTAGAAAAGACTAGTCCAGAAATAAAAAAAAACCCAAAAAATATATAGGACACGAAAACTTTAATTCTATTCATCAATGAACTATAAATTTCCATAAGAATCTGAAGCATTTTCCCAGTATGAACAAATCATGGTGCCCTTTCAACTTTGGCTTGAATTTATTGCCGACATTAACTAAGTTTGGCTTGAATTGCAACTTCAGCAAGACTGGAGGCTAGCTCAGAAAAAAAAAATTAAAAGAAAAATACATTAGACTGACACGGATATTTAACTAAAAACCGTGTACAATAGTATCTGTACACGAATATTTTTTGAATATCTGTGTCGGAATAGATACACGGATTTTTGATAATAAGTCCGTGTAGAAATATTACCATTGGACATGGTTCTTAAGCATAAATATCCGTGAATCCTTTGTTAGAGAGCTACACGGATTGTTAAGTATAAATCTGTGTAGAAAAGTGTAGGGTTTTGGTATAAAAGGCCTTCTCCTTCCCCCGCCGTATAAAAGCCCTTCTCCTTCCAGCGCCGTTTTGATCAAGTAATTCTACAAACATAAAGGTTAGTGTTTGCAATTAATAGGTAAATTGTAGGTTCTCCTGTATAACCTTAGGAAGAGAGAAAGACCGGTCACTTTACATTTCGCTTATGATCAACTTTGACAATCATTTCACGGTTAATAATTGGAATTTTGATTTAGGGATTGACAATGTCGTGAAGGGATGGGAGCGCGTACCTCTTCCTGTCCAAATAATTGAGAATGGCATGCTCTATGTCGATGATGCCCGGCTGTCATTCGTGCAATGGCCCAAGAATCAGATTATTTTGGATCAGGTAATGCATTAATAGTCAAGTTATTTTGTTACATTCAAAGCACTTCCTTTTCAAATACTTGAAAAAGGTAAAAAATTTCGATACAGACAGTAGGAGATGATGGTAGTCGCACGGAGGGCGTGATGTCACCGGTCCGGAGGGACGAAGCAGAAGGACCTTCCCAAACAGTTGCTGACCCTGCTGCTCCGGCAGCAGGGTCAGCAACTGTTGCTCCGACAGCAGGGTCAGCAACTGCTGCTCCGGCAGCAGGGTCAGCAACTGATGATCCGGCAGCAGGGTCAGCAACTGATGCCCAACCAGCAGTTGCTGACCCTCTTGCCCAACCAGCAGGCCATGACCCTACGGCCGGACCAGTAGTTGCTGACCCTACTGCCGGACCAGCAGGCCATGACCCTCCTGTTCAACCAGCAGGACCTCCACCTCGTCTGCTCACCGAGGAAGAATACAAGCTCCTTCTCGGAAAGGATTTGCGGGATCTCCACGACCGCTTGATGGCGGCACCCAAGGACATGACGGAAGTCGTCATACCTGTCCCTCCGGGGATATTTCTACACGATGGCTCGACTGTAATGCTGTCGTTCACCGACTTCAAGGACTTTCTACATGCCTCGGGGTCCGATAAATGGCTCGAAGTGGGGCACATCACCATTTTCCTCATGTTAGTGACCAAAAATTGTTTATATCATGTGTATAGCACTGAAGAATATATTCTAATGTCATATGATAATTTTTCAGGAGGCTAATCAATAGTTGTCAATGCAAGGGCAACCAGAACTTGTGTGCTTTTCTGGACCCCTGCGTACTTAGTGCGTCGAACGTGAAAAATGCTACGAAGGAGGCTATGGATTACCTGTGTGGCGCGATGCTCCAAGCTACTAAGGCGAAGAAGAGATTTCTTCTCTTGCCATACCACCAGATGTTAGTTCTAACCTTGTGATTAAATATATAAATAATTGAAATCACACCATCAAGTCAAGCAAACACGTGTCTCACTATTATATATGCCAAAATATCTGGGTACTGTATGCTAAGATCCTATAATTCTTCTCCTCCCACAGGGGACACTGGTGTTTGATCATCATTGTGCCTTGCCTGAGTGCGGTTTACTTGATAGATTCTTTGCAGCCCAAAGAAAGGATCGGATTTAGCACGTGCAAAGCAATCTACCCGTATGTGCAAAAGTAAGCAATAATCTTTCACTATGTTTGATTTTTTCCCAATTATAACAAATTGTGGAATTGCTAATTAGAGTCACTCCATTTTGTAAGGGCTTTTGCTACATACGTTACAAAAGGAGGATTGCGCAGCAAGGACAAGAAAATGGGAAATAGGTTGACTTGGAGGTGGTGGCCGGTGAGCACAACACAATTCTATAATTTCATATTTTGTTCAAAAAATTATTGTCATTCTAACATAGGCCGCTAAATGTAAATTGTAGAGCCCGCAACAGGAGGCGGGTTGGGAATGCGGATATTACATGATGATTTCCATGCTTCACTTTGTCGAAAGAATGCAATTCACATTTTCAGATGTGGTATGTAATTCATATTAATTGTGCCTATATAATAGCAATTGATATTTTAATATTATGCTTACTTATAATTCTCATTTCATGAAATTAGCAATTGATATTTGCGACTGTCTTGCATCTACCTTTTATTGTTACTAACTAATACCAAATTATAATTGTAGCAACCATCAAAGCAAACTGAGTACAGCAAGGAGCAGATCGACTTTATAAGATGTAGCTGGGCAAGATGGTTTCTATCTGAATATTGTAATGCTGAACATGGATTTGTATAACAATTTAGTGTATATGTGAATTTAGCAAGCATAATTTAATGTCAAATTATCTGGAAAACTGGCTAGCAAAACAGAATGGTATATGAATTTTGTAGGAAAACTGGCTAGCAAATTAAACTGGAGGCTAGCCCAGAAATTAAAAAAATCAAGAAAACAAAATGGGACAATTCTACACGGATATTAAACGAAAGCCCGTGTAGAACGAGTTGAGTGAGCAATGATTATTTTATATTTGTCCGTGTATGATAGTTACGATACCTACACGGATGTGAATTATAAGTCCGTGTCAAAAGCAAACGCTACACGGACTTTAAACAAAAGCCCGTGTATGTGTACAGAGAGCTACACGGATGCTTTTATATAGTCCGTGTATGGTAGTTAAGAGAACTTCACGGATATGAAACTAAACGTCCGTGTAGAACACAGTAATTCCACACCGTTGTTAAACAAACAACCGTGTAGAAATGAGTACAGATATTCTTTTATACAGTCCGTGTATGATAGTTAAGAAAGCTTCACGGATATGAAGTTAAAAGTCTGTGTAGAAAACAATAATTGACACGGTTATTTAACAAAAACCCGTGTAGATCGTTTTCGGTGTTCTACACCGATTATTTAATATTTGTCCGTGTACGATAGTTATCACAGGACACGGATATGAAATTAAACGTCCGTGTAGCTAGAGTAATTCGACACGGTTGTTCTGACCAATGTCCGTGTAGAACGAGTTCGGAGATACAAGGATTATTTTATTTTTTATTGATTTGTTAAGAGAGGGACACGGATATGCAACTAAATGTCCGTGTAGGTAAATTAACCGACACGGATATTTAGTTGCATTGTCCGTGAATAAAAAGTAGTCGTACACGGTCGTTTACGTAATATCTGTTTTGCTCGGTTATATGGAGAGCGCCACAGGCAGGTGTATGGTCACGGCTGTTTATTTGGTAATCCGTGTAGAAAGTGTTAGATATACACGGGTAAATATCCGTGTCTATAGAGGGTACCTTTTATACACCCTCAACTCATACACCGCAGGGAAATCCGTGTAGCTCTTCCGGTAATGTCCGTCTGCAATCTCTTTTTCTGTAGTAGTGACATGTATTTGGTATATTCTGGTACAAAATCTGACAGACAAGAATATCATGAAAAATATTGCATTTACAGGTTTTTTTCTTTTTCTTTTCTTTGTTTCTCTTTAAAGAAACAGAAACAAAACTATAACCAAACTAATTGAGACAAAAGATACCATATCATTACATTACATCCAAAATAGGGGTAAATATTTTAACAGAGCAGTTTTGGTTTCATGCAGCGCACAGACTATAGAATCAAAACAGCAATGCATACCGTTGGTGCTGAATACTGCATGAAGTCAAAACTGCTCTGTTAAATATTTACCCCAAAATAGTGAAGATTTTGCTATCTGGCGCATTTTTTTAGTTCAATAAGACAACTGTTACTTCTACGAGTATAATACAAAGATATCGCAAAGTTACAATCTTTCCAACTATTCTATGAAGATGCAATCGAAAAAATGGATAAATGAACAAAACTTACTCAAGAAAACCCAACAATTTGAGGATTTTGAATTACTTTTTAAGAATCTGGAGAAGTGGGTCGACGATTCTCTTGTGCAACCATGCGATCAAACTGAGCTTCCAGATCGTTATTGCTTCTTCTTCTCCATCTCCAGTGAAGGAATTCGTATCCTCTGAGTTTAACTTTAACTCAGATTTTGAGTTTAGATCTGGACCGTCCGATTTAAATCCCAATGAATATTAAAGACCTGTGCATTGGCCCGGATTCAGATCGGACGGTCAAGAGCTGAACTCAAATGGTGAGTTAATGCAGAGGATCGAACTCCTCTCTGTCTCGCTCGAGTGAAGTGCCATAAATGCCAGATCTAACTTGGGTACGGATCTCCAGAAGTAACCGAATTTTTCAATTTAGATCCTGACTGTCTGATCAAAATCTATGACAACATAGACCCTTTAATATTCGTACCAGAATCGATCGGACGGTATGGATTCAAACATAAAATTTAAGTTAATTTACGGGATCCATTTACATCTACCTCTTGCCTTCTGTCGGTCGGTGTCAGTTTCGTAATTAAATTCAAAAGTTCACAGAAAATTGGAGATGCAAATAGATAAAATAGATGAACTGTTGGGCCGGCCCAAAACATTAGTCAGGTCGAGTTTGACTGGGCTGTCTATATAATGGAAACATAATTTCTAGATAGAAGAGTTCGGCTCGGCTCAAATAATCGGTCTGCTCTAGTTGGACTTGCTGTCTATAGAATGAAAACATAATTTCTAGGTAGGAAGGAAAACATTTCGTGCCAGAAAGGCATGAATGGTGAATGTGGCTCTACAACAAAGTCATGAAAAAGTTCATGAGAATTTGTTTTGGTGTGGCAATAATACATGAAACTTTTATTTACGGTTTTGGGGTACAAATACATGAAATTGTTATGAAATAATAAATAGTAGACATTTCACCTTCTCCATCTCATCCACTTTCTATTAGATTTAATTTCTGTATTAACTATCTTGTTAATTGTATGGCTTTTCATTTGCTTTCTCTAGCTTATAAATAGAGGTTTTGTAAGTGGTTGATAAATATACATATATGGAGATATAATACAGAAATAAGATTTAGCCTCTCTCTAGTTTTGTTTTGTTTTGTTTTATAATACGTTATCAGCACGACTTGCTCGGAAGAAGTTGCAAAGTAATTATGTAAGTAATTTATATGACTGGTTATTATATCTTTCATTAATTTAAATTTCATTTGAATTTTTGATTATATTTGTTTTAGTTTATAAGAATCATTCCTTGAAGTGAATGATGAAATAATAACCTGAAGTTATTATTGAAACTAAAAATTTATCAAGAACCCGAAGTTGTATTACTCGAAAAGAATAATAACCTGAAGTTATTATTATAATTGTTTAGAACTTGAAGTTCTATTTGAAATTTTAATATAAAATTAATATAATAACCAGCAGTTATTATAGGACACTGGATGAATAATAACCTGAAGTTATTCTCAATTAAAACCTGAAGTTTTATTTGAAATTTTCATATAAAATCAATATAATAACCATAAGTTATTATAGGTCACTAGATGAAAATATAACCCGAAGTTATTCCAAATTAAATTTATAATTGCGCCGTCAAGCAATTTAATAACCAGAAGTTATTAAATAAATATTTTATTATAACCTGAAGTTATATAAATTAACCTGAAGTTATTAATACTTTTAAAAAAATTATTTATTTATTTATTTAATTTACATATTCTTTTATTTATATTTATCTCCCTTTTTTCATTTTTCATAACCTGAAGTTATGACATTTATAACCTGAAGTTATGGTATTGATAACCTGAAGTTATGACATTAATAATATGAAATTATTGATATGTATCTATTTTGTAGTACATATCGCAAATCTCATAAAGCTTGAATTTATCTCATTTTTCATTTATCATAACTCGAAGTTATGGTATTAATAACCTGAAGTTGTATTTTGTTATAAATACGTATTAATGAAAAAGGAGATAGGAAAAACATCCTGAAGATGTTTGTTACATATGTGGGATGACAAATCATTGGTCGCGTACCTATTGTACGTTCAAGCATTTTGTAGAACTTTATCAAGCCTCAATTAAGAAAAAAAGGGAAAATGTGGAAACTAATTTTACTGAAAATGACCCCGAATATGAATGCCATATGGATACACATCTTGATGTATCAGATTTCTTCCAGAATATGGATTTAGAAATAAATATTATTACTTAGGGAGAAAATATAATATAGAAGTTTATGTTTATGTTTAATAAAAATTTAGATTACTTTTATATTTTTAGATGCAAATAAATGAATAAAATAGTTTATTTTTATTCTTGCATTCTTTTATTTTAAAGGAAAATGACTGACAAAATGGTAAGTAAAGAAGATCCATGTCTAGTAGACAGCGGAACAACAAATACCATATTGAAAAGTAAGAAATATTTTTCACAATTGCATCTTGGTGAGACTAATATTCACACTATATCTGGCACAAGTAATTTAATAGAAGGCTCCGGAAGAGCTTGTATTTTGTTACCTAAATGAACTAAATTAATAATAGATGATGCATTATATTCGAGTAGATCCAGAAGAAATCTACTAAGTTTTAAAGATATTCGAAAGAATGGTTATCATATTGAAACTATGAATGAGAGAAATTGCGAATATCTTCATATCACATCTATTAAAAATGGCCAGAAAATTATAATGGAAAAGATGCAAGCATTGTCTTCTGGACTATATGGTACTTATATAAGTACAATAGAATCAAATATGGTTACTAACCAGAAGTTAGTTGATCCAAATTTATTTACTTTGTGGCATGACAAATTGGGTCATACAGAAAATATAATGATGAGGAGAATAATTGAAAGTGCAAATGGACATATCCTAAAGGACCTGAAGATCCTATTGTCAAAAGAATTGACATGCGAAGCATGCTCTCTTGGAAAACTAATTATTAGGCCATCTCCAAATAAAATTGGACCCGAAGCTCCTTCATTTTTTGAAAGAATTCAAGGAGATATATGTGGGCCTATTACACCTCCATGTGGACCATTTAGATACTTTATGGTGTTAATTGATGCATCAACACGCTGGTCACATGTGAGTTTGTTAGAAACAAGAAATGTTGCGTTTGCTAGACTATTAGCACAAATTATCCAATTGAGAGCCAATTTCTTGGATTTCAAATTAGAAAAATCCGGCTTGATAATGCAGGTGAGTTTACTTCTCAAACTTTTAATGATTATTGCATGTCTATTGGAATTATGGTAGAACATCCAGTGGCCCATATTCATACACAAAACGGTCTAGCAAAATCGTTGTAAAATATTGCAATTAATTGCTAGACCTTTACTTATGAAATCTAGTTTACCGTCTTTTGCATGGGGACATGCCATATTACATGCTGCTGCACTTATTAGATTAAGACCAACTGCATATCATAAATTTTCTTCATTACAATTGGTCTCTGGAAGAGAACCAAACTTGTCCCATCTTAAAATTTTTGGTTGTGCTGTGTATGTTCCAATTTCTCCACCACAACGTACAAAATGGGACCACAAAGAAGATTGAGAATTTATATTGGCTTTAACTCTCCATCAATTATTAAATATTTAGAACCATTAACTGGAGACGTTTTTACAGCATGTTTTGCGGACTGTCAATTTGATGAGACAATATTTCCAATCTTAGGAAGAGAAAAAAAGAAAAGTTGGTAAAACAAGAAGTAACTTGGAATGCATCATCAATATTTTATCTTGATCTCCGAAGTGGTCAATGTGAATCGGAAGTTCAAAAGATTATACATTTGCAAAGAATAGCAAATGAGTTACCAGATGCATTTACAGATACAAAAAGAGTGACTAAATCACATGTACCAGCTTTAAATGCAACTGCTCAAATTGATGTAATCCCAGCAGAGGTTACTATACAGAGAAAACATGGAAGACCAATTGGTTCCAAAGATAAAATTCCACGAAAAAAGAAAGAGCAGAATAAAGCAGTTGGTGTAACTCCAGAAGAGATTGATAAAACCCCAGAAGAGGTTGATAAAACCCCAGAAGAGGTTGATGAAGTTCCAGAAGAAACTCAGGTGCCTAGTGATTATGAGATCTCAATAAATTATGTACATAATGCTACAATATGGAACGAAATGAAACATGTGCTGATGAAATTTTTGCATATGCTATAGCAATTGAGGTGTTAAATGAGGAAGATTATGTGTCAAAAACTCCTGAAGAGTGTATGCACAGAAATGATTGGCCAAAATAGAAAGATGCCCTGAAGGCTGAATTAGATTCGTTTGAAAATTGCAATGTTTTTGGACCTGTAGTCTTAACCCCAAAAGATGTTAACCCTGTAGGTTACAAGTGGGTATTTGCAATAAAAAGGAATGAGAAAAATGAAATTGTGAGATATAAAGCAAGGCTTGTGGCACAAGGTTTTACACAAATACCAGGAGTTGATTATGAAGAAACATATTCACCTGTAGTGGATGCAATAACTCTTAGATTTTTAATCAATCTCACAATCACTGAAAACCTTCAAATGCGCCTCATGGATGTAGTCACAGCTTATTTGTATGGATCACTTGATAATGATATCTATATGAAAGTCCCTGAAGGATTAAAAATCCTGAAGCATTGAAATTAAAACCTCAAGAAATGTATTTTATAAAGTTAAAAAGATCTTTATATAGACTAAAACAGTCAGGTCGAATGTGGTATAATCGACTCAGTGAATATCTCGTAAAAGAATGATATAAATCTTATGTAATTAGTCCATGTGTTTTTATTAAAAGATCAATCTCAGATTTTACAATTATTGCAGTATATGTTGATGATTTAAATATCATTGGGTCTCCTGAAGAGATCGAAAAGACTGCAAAATTATTAAAGAAAAATTTGAAATGAAAGATCTTGGTATAACAAAATTATGTCTCGGCCTGCAGATCGAGCATTTGTATAATGGTATTTTTGTCCATCAATCAAACTATATCCAGAAGATGTTGAAACGTTTTAATATGGACAAAGCTCATCCTCTAAGTACACCAATGGTTGTCCGATCACTTGATATAAAAAAGGATCCTTACCGTCCCCGAGAAAAGAATGAAAATTTTTTTGGTCCAGAAGTACCATACTTAAGTGCAATTGGGGCTTTGATGTATCTTGCTAATAATACGAGACCTAGTATTATTTTTTCTATAAATGTACTAGCAAGATATAGTTCTGATCCAACACGCCGATATTGGAATGGAATTAAACATGTATTTCATTACCTTTGCGGGACACGTGATATGGGACTATTTTATCAAAAAGATACAAGTCCAAATTAGTTGGGTATGCAGATGCAGGATATTTATCAGATCCGCATAAAGCTCGATATCAATCCGGATATGTGTTTACATATGGCGGTACTGCAATTTCATGGTTATCGACAAAACAGACACTGACGGCAACATCATCAAATCATGCTGAATTAATTGCTCTATACGATGCTGGTCGAGAATGTGTCTGGTTAAGATCAATGATCCAACACATCCAGGAGGAATCGGGCTTGAGTCAATCAAAGGAAGTCCGACAGTACTATATGAAGATAATGCAGCATGTATTGCTCAAATCAAAGAAGGATATATTAAAGGTGACAGAACCAAGCACATCTCGCCAAAATTCTTCTCAACTCATGATCTACAAAAGGATGGCTTGATAGATATTGGTCAAATCAGATCAAGCGACAATTTGGCGGACCTATTCACAAAATCATTGCCAAGAAAAGTTTTTGAGCAACTTTCACAGAAGATCAGCATCTGTCGCTTAAAAGATATACATTAAAATGAGGGGGAGTATTATACACGCTGCACTCTTTTTCCCTTCACTAAGTTTTGTCCCACTGGGTTTTTCTTAGTAAGGTTTTTAATGAGGCAGCATAACTAATCCGGAAGTATCAGTTAATTCAAATTGGTCATGAAGTACCAAATTAATATTTGTCCCGCAGTACAATATTAATAGTGTATAATATAAGGTAAAATATCTAAGGGGGAGTGTTATGAAATAATAAATAGTAGACATTTCACCTTCTCCACCTCATCCACTTTCTATTAGATTTAATTTCTGTATTAACTATCTTGTTAATTGTATGGCTTTTCATTTGCTTTCTCTAGCTTATAAATAGAGGTTTTGTAAGTGGTTGATAAATATACATATATGGAGATATAGTACAGAAATAAGATTTAGCCTCTCTCTAGTTTTGTTTTGTTTTGTTTTATAATAGAAATTTTGTTTTGGTGTGACAATAATAGTTTATTCGTTGGAAATGTCTTGTGCTTAATTATTTCTAAATAGCCCATTTATTTGAATTTTAGCTTTGTAACTTGCTATACAAATTTAATTTTCTTAAATGAAGATCAGTTGCAAAAGCGATGTTAAAAGGAAAATAGGTATTCATCTAAGATATGGGAAAAAAATGATTTGAAATAATTAAACTAAATAAACAAATGAGATGAGATTCTAATAATTAATCTGATTTAATGTAAAAAACATTAAACATAATTTGTCAGTTAAAGTAGTGTTAAATTAGTAACCAAAATGGTTCAATGACGACTTTAAGATCAATTCCAACAATATATTAATTTGGTGCAAATTTATAATAAATTATTAAAATGCAAAATTAGAAATTGTAGAGAATAATTCTCATTATATATATAGATAGTTTCTTGGTATGATATTAATATCTTGTAATAAATCTGATAATATTGATTAATTTGTATGATATATGTTAAAAAACAATTTTGTTAGTAATGTTCTCACTATTGATTAGATGAGAATTATGATTTATGGATAGTTTTATCATGGCTATTTACTATTGCTTTGAAAAAAATATTAGAGTTGAGCGGAATGATAATATTAACTTTTTAATCACTAGTTTTTTTTTTTTTTTTTTTTACTTTACTAGTTATGATTAACATGTACTTTTTCTCGTCTTACACTTACACTTACATATTTTTTAGTGCACTTCTTTTTAATTATTATTATATATAGTTCAATTTTTTTTTAAATATTGGAAAGGCAAATGAACAAATGACCAATTAGAAGAATATGTTGTTTGATCGATTGACTGTATATGTTTTTTATTTTGTTTTATTTCACATTCGCAAGTTGTGATACTACCTCTATGTTACCCATCTAAAAAAGAAACAAAATATTAAGACTCTACCATAACTTTATCGCAAGTAATGAAATATCGACCATTTGACCTATAATTTTTAAAAAATGTAGTATAGACCTACCTATTTTATTAATATGAAATAACAAATCACGAAAAAAAAAATATCCCCAAAATGCAAAAGCCTTAACAATTTTTGGACTCGATTCGTTCAGAATTGTTATTGATTAGGGATAAATCCTTAATTAAAAGGATGACACATTCACATTGATAAATCATTAGAACTCTCATTTGAATTGAGGTCCGATATTGTTGGTTCATAGAAGAGAGAGGCTATGCTATTTTACAAAGTGCTGATCGGTCTGTACTATGACTCTATATTTTTATTTTCAAAATTTAAACAGTCGATTCGAACCGTTCAACATGCTCTCTTTATGAATATGTACTTGGAGATATAATTTTACATTTTTTAGAATTTTTTTGAATAGGTTGAAAATCACTAGTTTCCGATTGTTAAAGTACTTTAGATCAGATGATTTTCTACCTATTAAAAAAGTAGTAAAATATTCTGACAATATGTAAAATTTGATCTCCAAATACACTTTTTATACGGAGATCATTAAATGATTCGGACCGCTCCATGCTTTGTAAAATACAGTAGCCTCATTCTATAAGTTTTGCATGACTTGTAAAGTTGCATTATTCAGAATCTGGACAAACTATTATGAATCAAAATATAACTATATTTGCTTAATTTTTTATTTAATTTAATATTACGCAAGGTATTAGACAGCGAACATTAATTCAATAAAATTATTGTTGTTTAATTACTTTTTATTTTTCTTTTTGCATTATTTTCCAATTATAATAAAAAATACCTCCATATATTTCGTCAGACATGTTATTACTAAAAATCACTATACCCCACCAGCACAAGGAATTCGCTATCCCCTGATATATTTCGAACTTTGAGGTGATATGTGGATAATCTGGACCGTTCAAATTATTTTTTCTTCAGAATCTCAAAGCTCAATATATAATGGCCCTCCTGCACTGAAAAAAAAAATGGCCTGCCCTGAGATACATCGTTTCTCTCTTATTGTTGTACTAAATTACACAAAACACCTATATAAATCCGGTCAAAACACCTCAAAATCAAAGGTTGAAGCTATTTAATAAACTATATATACTAATTGTTGTATATACCACTAAAAAATTATGAAATTATGTATTCTCTCCTTTAAATTATTTAATTACATATATACCATCTAAAATTCTAATAACTAACATATTTACCCGATTAATTGAAAACTAATATTAATTATGTTTAATCTTATATGAAATATAATTAAGCACTTCCTTCTCCTTCCTCTTCCTCTTCCTCCTGCGTGGAAATTATGATTGCTCTGGCCTTCTTTAATCTTTAGCGCCAAAACTGTGCCCCTTCCCCTTCCTTATTCCTCTGATGCTAAACTTCTCTTTCTAATCGCTTCTATATATTCCTCTCCAATATCATTCCAATCACTCTTGTTGGAGATGATATTCGAAGAGGAAGAATTCTTGAGATTATAAATGAGAGATCACATTGAAGGAGGAAGAAAAGAGACCTATATCAGAGCTTGAGATAGAATCACCCACAATCGAGTAAGTCCCTCCATTGGAAATCTGTGTGACGTCGCATCAATCGGGTTGTGCCGCTTCGTCCATGAAAATTGGACCGCCGTCTTCCACAAGCCCACAAGTGTCGGCAAGGTCACCAACTCCTATTCGTAAGATGATGAATTAAGGGTAATTTGGATTTTACGTTTGGAGTATCTTCCAATTTATTTTGGATCAATTCTTGATTAATTATGGTTTCTAAAATTTTAAATATAATTTTGCAAACATGTAGAGAGAGAATGAGTCCAGTTTTAATTAACCCTTAGTTAATTATAATTTTCAGAATCTTAAACATATAATTAATTTGAATTTTGAGAATATTTGATATATATTGAAATTATATTGTGTAAATATGTGAGTTAAATTTTAGATGGTAAATACGTAATTATAGAATTTGAAAAGAAAAAAACATAACTTTATAGTTTTTGAGTGATATACATGAAACTCTCCCAAAAAAATATGACAATGTTTTTGATAAAGGGGTGACAAAATTATACAATCCTTTACTACCAAAACTCCAGCCAGACGCATGATTAAATTCAATTTATTCAAATCTAACTTAACCTAACCTACTACCAGCTCAATTTTTTGTTTTATTTCTTTTCACCTTTAATGATTTTTTTTTATTTTTGTCTCTAATTAAATGATAAATAATTAGATATTTTCAAAAAAATATGTCACCAAGGAAAGAAATGAAAAGCAATAAAATCAATATTGTGTTTGAATTTATATGAGAAAAAATATCATATATAAATATAATTGAAGAAAATTCATTTCCATAGTGCTATGTGGCAGAATGCTTTTAGCAAATGAGAAAATGTCAAAAAAAGGCATGAACGAATTCTTTTTTTTTTTTTGGTCATGAATGAATGAATTTAATGCTGCATTGGATGCGTAGTGCTATGCAATTTTTGAAAGGAATTTATCAAAAAAGCAGAATTAATGCTCATATACTCCATAATTGAGCCAATCCATAAATGATAATATTAATTATTCAATTACAATTCAGGTCATGAGACTTTGTTTATATAATGAAAACATAATTTCTAAATAGAAGAGTTTGGGTCGGCTCCAATGACCGATTTGCCCTTGAATTTCGCCTCTCTTTCCTCTCTCTCTCAAGTGTGTCGCACCGTCGATTGATCAGGACGGTCGGTGTCAGTAATTAAATTCAAAAGTTAACAGAAAATTGTATCACACATTGGATAAATAAATGGACGGTTGGGCCGGCCCAAATAAACCGGTCCGGTCTAGTTGGACCGGGGTGTCTATATAATGAAAACATGATTTCTGAATAGCTGAGTTCAGCTCGGTCCAAATGACCGATTTGCTCTTGATTGGGTTAGGAAGGGAAGCATTATGTGCCGAGAAAGCATGAATGATAAATGTGGTTTTAGCATAAGTTATGAAAAAATTATTTTTATCTATGATTCATGGTACAAATTCATGAAATATTTTTTTTGTGCAACAATAAAATTCTATTCGTGGAAATGTCTCTCTTTCTTATAAAATTTAAATAACCAATTTATCTGAATTTTAGATTTGTAACATAATATATAAAATCCATTTACAAGGATGAAGATCTGTTGCAAAAGTGATCGTTGTAAAGAAAATAATTATTCATCTAGGATATGAGAGAAAATTGATTTGAATATATTAATTAGGAAAAATAAATAAATAGTATGTAGTATTGAATTTGTACCTTAAATTTGTCTACTCATACTCTAGTCTCAATTTCAACATATAAATAATTTGGTGCAAAGTCATAACAAAATTCCAATAATACAAAAATACAACCTGTGCAAAATATTCTCCTTGTAAATAATAATGGTTTTTTGTTATGATATGAAACACGTATAATAAACCTGGTATAATATTGACTATTGTGCCTAATAATATATGCTAAAGAATAATTTAATTTATTAATAAAAACAAGAAAATAATTTAAAGGACCTGCTATTATATATTTTATGAAAATTTCACATAATGTAAAACTGTTATGTTAAATTTGAGGTCCGTTTCTTCACACGTTTTCCATCAAATCCTCATTTATTCGTGCGAAACAAATTATATGGACAGTTTTAGCACGATTATATATATCTTTGTTTCGACAACCTCACCTTAATACTTCAAGTCTCTTTCAGACTCTTTAATACTTCTTATGGGGTTATTCGTCACAATAGGTGAGATTAATCTTAAAGTGTGGTTAAGGAGTTAGTGTTAAGGATAATCAGATTAAGAAAAGTAGCTCTAAGGAAGCAAAAAATTTATAAAGAGGCTTGATTAAAAAAAAATGGTCCCTTCAAAAATTGGGTCAAGACGAACTTAAGCTTAATAATTCAGACAAAATGAGTAAAAGTTAATTTTCACTAAAGAGAGAGCTCGGAAAGCAACAACAAAGAGGAGGAACTGAATTATGGAATATTTAGAACTATTTCAGAATTCATTTTTTTTTTGTAAATTCTCTTTGTTAAATTATATTTTTGTTCAATGTAACTAATCTTGAATTAGGAAGATTTATTACCTATCAAATTATGGCCATATATTTAACATTTATTATAAATAATTTCAGAAAAAATACCTCTGTTCATAATTCTAGAAAGAGCCATAGGGAACAAATCAAAAGTAGCACATGGGTTTTCAATCCAAATCAGAATTAGCACATGGGTTTTTCAGATCAAATCAGAATTGCTACTGAATTATTGTGGCCCCAAAACTTTAACAATTTGCCATCCGTGAAGTGCACTGTTGGCGTGGCCCAAGTGTGTCCTTTTTCTTCATCTTTTTGTCTTTATCTTTATTTTTGTTTTATTTTAATAGCTGTCTTCGAGTCAGTACAACAAAATCCACTGAAGTCTCTTTCTCTGTTTGGTTTTGAGACCGAACTAGAAGTTCCTTAAATTAAAAAAAAAAAAAATTATTTGTAAAAAAAACTGTATTATATGGCGTCATTTGCAAATATAAAAAGAATTGAGTTTATCTGGCAAAAGTCGTATTTTCTTTACTGCATTTTTTTAAAGTGAAGTCAGTCAACACCATAATACTGTGTGCCTGTGTACTAGCATGTGCAAGGTAGTCCCTTCTGCCGTGATTTTTATTTTTACCCAAAAAAAAATATATTTTAATATAAATAACCAGGTTTTTAAAATATTTTTATTTCTACCCAAACCGCTAGGTTTCCTAGCGGTCCGAATTCTTAATTGGGACCGCCAGGAATCCTAGCGGATGGAAGTTTAATTCGGACCTAACCCGCACCCGTGACTCTTCTTCTCCTTCTCTGCGTCTTTCTCTGTCTCTTGTCCGCCAGAAACAAAACAAAAAAGAAGGAGGCTCCGCCAGAGAGAAGGAAAAAAGGAAAAAAGAAAAAAAGAAGAGAGGGCTGCCGCAGCCTCCGCCCGTCCGCCTCTCCGCCAGATCTGTGTCGCCTCTCCACCAGAAAAAAGGAAAAAAGAAGAGAAGGCGCGCCTCCGCCCCTCCGCCTCGCCGCCACTCCGCCTAGCCGTCCCTCCGCCTCTTCACCGCCGGTCGTCGATTCATTGTAATTTCTCAAAAGCTTTCTATTTTTCGGTTTTTAGCCTTGTGGCTGTTGGCTGTTGCCTTTTCTGTGATTGAGGCCTTCGTGCCGATTTATACTTGACCTGCGGCTGTTACCTTGCCTATGTTGGCTGGTGATTGATACTGGTACAGTCCTATGTTGGCTGGTGACTGATTATGGCACTATACCCTTTACTGTGCCTTGCTGCCTTGTTCTTGCGTGACTTGCTGCCAAATATTGTAATTTATATTGATCTAATTTAGATTGTAATTTAGATTGTAATTTAGATTGGATTTAGATTGGATTATTAGTTTATTTTCCTATTGTAATTTAGATTGTAATTTAGATTGGATTTTCTGTGTATATGCCTGTCAAATATATATTGATCTAATTTAGATTGGATTATTAATTTATTTTCCTATATTGTAATTGCATTTATAATTTTGTTTGTTTGCTTGTGTTTAAATTTTTAATTTATGTGGCATGCAAATTTAAGTTATATTAAGTTATTTTTGTTTTCATGTCATTTACATGTCAATTGAGATTAATTCGTTTATGTGTTCACTTATGTTTTATAAATATTTTAGATTAATTCATTCTTGTTATATTAATTTACGTATAAAGGATTCTTTACATATTAGTGATTCAAAGAAGTTAGAATTCCATATTCATTTAATTAGTTAAAATAAAGTTAGAATTGCATATTCTCTTAATGAAACGAACTGGATTCAAAATAGAAAACAGACAAATAATTATATTTTTAAAGTCTAAACTTAGGAAACACATAAATTAAAATAAAGCTCAATTTCGTCTTAGTTAAAATTTAATCTATTAGTGTTATCATTCCTCATCATCCCCGTATCATTACCTACAAATAACTATAATGGTCACGTACGGTTTTTTTTTTAATTTTAATTCTTTCTAGACACAAGATTTTATGCGTACATTAGATTTTAGATTAATTGAATTAGTTTATCGTTAATTAGATGCCGAGAGAAGTAATTGACATTGTTGAATAACAAAATTTGAATACAGAGTTCTATAATTACTTTCAATTGGTGCGTCTTCACTAAACACGAGAATAAATAATTAAAATATTTACAAATATATATGTTGTTCATAATCTTCATAATTCACAAATATAATATATTTTATTAGTTGATTAGAGTAGCAAAAGAAACAATAATTGATAAAACTCAAAATTTATTTACTTAAATATTAAATTCGATCAAGTTGCTTTCATGTTATTTTTTTTTTGAATAATATTGATTTTATTCTATTTGGAAGAAATGGAGAATTTGAGAAGATATTGGAGGCTTTCCTTTATTATAATAATAGGGATATTTAATAGTAAGGGTGTACTTTGGATTTTTAATCGGTAAAATTGGATATATTTATTATTTCATTAAAAATCAATTAATATAGATTTATTAATTCAAGAATTGATTTTCCTTTAAAATCTTATTTTATTAATATTTTAGCGAAATTGTAGAAAATATTATTATATAATACGAGCTTATTTTTGTTCTTTACTTCTATTTAAAAAAAAAAAACTATATCTATAGTTCCAAGGTTAATATGTACTATATGTATCATCAAATTTGTGTGATTAAACAAATTATACTTGCAACAAATAAATGAGTTATTTTTGCTGGTTGTATATTTGAAAGTTTATTTTGCATTAATTTGTATGAAATGAAATTAGTTTGCATTAACTGATTTCATACATTTCTAATGGAAACCTTATCTTTAAAAAAAATACAAATTTATAAAAATATGCTTGTATGGAGTGGTTCTTTGTTCTTATTGGCATCATGCATGTTATGATTGACTCCATAGTCATTTTTTTGCATATTAGCGTATTTTAGCATATTTTTTCCGCAATTAGCATATTTTAGCCAATTGTTGCAAGTTTAACTTTTTTTTTAACGTAGGATGGCTAGGGGACGGCCTAGGAGACCACCCGCAGCCGACCCGGTTGATGAGCCCATTCCCACTGACAGCAAGGATCATTTCAGTCCTTTATTATGGATGCCTCACGGTGAGCACCGAGTCTCAGAGGCATCTAAAGAGGTACTTGATTACTGTTGAGTATTTTAGATATAATAATTTTGTACTCTTTTGCCTTTAATATTTATAAAGCCTTCGTACTCAATGAATAGGTTAGTTGCAAGCGCACAACCTATCGATTGTAGTATTTAGGTGTCGATCCGCAGGGAGATAGGGAAATACCAATTTTTAATAAAGAAAACTACTTCTAAAACAAAACAATAAAAGTAAAGTGGGGGGGTTTGTTCTTAAAATCCTAAAGTTGGGTTCAATACCCGAAAAAGAGGAGTTTCAAACAATAAATGTAAATAAAATAAAGGAAAGAAAGATTGGTTTGTTTTCAAGTTTAAGGAGATCTAGGGGTATTCGGTCTACAATCCCTTGCTAATTCTATTTATTCGGTTTGTTTAAATTCATGTTTGATTTGATGAGGTTTCTAGCCTATGTTAGCCTTTGGAACGAATATTAATACAAATACTTTGCGCTTTATGGATTAATGTGCCTCGAATTCTAGGGTTGTCACTAAACTAGAGGGATATTTAATCTCATGCTTCAAAGCATATATCGATATTTGTTCTAAGGTGTCCTAATTAGGATTTGCCTTCGCCTTTCGGTCCTTCACCAAAATCCTAACCTTAATTTCTATAGTTCCGGATTGGATATCAAAGTATGGTCGCTTCTAACCCAACCCTAAGGTGTGTCTTTATGGTTTCAATTAGTAGTCTCCTCATGACCAATGCCGGAATTTAATAAATTTAAAGCGGAAAAACACGATCAACGCGATTTCAAAACTACTTCAATTCAATAAACCCTAACCAGGTGAACTCAAAGGAACGAGTACTAATGAAATTCATAAAGAATAAATCACAGAAATTAACAATCAAATCCGATAACACAATCATAATAAAAACAAATATCTGAATAATCTAGAATTAAACAAGTTCATGCATTGACCTAAACCCCTAGAAAGAGAACTACTCTCTCTTGGAGAGATCCATAACAAAGATTGACAAAAACAATAAGAAATGAGATAAAGAAATGATTACACCCTTTCTTAGATCTAAAACCTCGATCTTGCCAACTCCTTGCTTGAATCTTCTTCTTCTCCTTCCTTGAAAAGCCTTCTAGAATTTCTGCAGGATCTCTCTCTCTCTCTCTCTTTTGTGGAAGATGGATATATTAATGGATATGTACAATAATGGATAATTTCTCATGTGGTCTCCTTAGCCTTATATAACGTTTTCTGAACTTGGAGATCAAGTCGTTTTATTTTCGGCGCCCATTAAGTCTACTAACTTCTATATTTCTAATTCTGTGATTCTGAACTTGGAGACCAAGTTATTCTAATTTTGGCACCCACTAAGCCCACTAACTTTCCATATTTAGCAGTTTTTCAGGCTGATGCGGCCATTGATGCGACTTTACAGAATTATACATTCCGAATTTGGATATTTTTCCTTCATGAAAGTTGTAGATCTCTTTGTCCTGGTTCCGTCAAGCTTTGAATCACTCAAATAGGAGTTCGTATGACCAAGATATGGCCAAAATACGAACTGTGTGTCGGCTGAGTGCGGGTGGTGCGGCCCGAGTGCGTCCGCACTGTGCTCGGATTTTCTGTTTTCTGTGTCAGTGCGTCCGCACTCTGGGTCAGTGCGTCCGCACTGGGCTCGGTTTCTCCTGTTTTGCTCTGAAATTCAAACGGGCATAACTTATGATCCGTAACTCCGTTTTCAGTGTTCTACCACTTTTCGGAAAGCTTGCGAGAAGATCTACAATTTGCTCCATTTCCTGTAATTTAAATAGATTTCGGCAGTAACTTGATTCTTGGATATATTTCATTATATTCTCTATTAAAATACAAGATATTTGGTGTTATTATGTGATAAAAACTAGATCGAATGTGTATATAATTTAGACCTATCAAATACCCCCAAGCTTGAACTTTGCTTGTCCCCAAGCAACATCTAAACTTGGACTACAATTCGATCTCTTTGATATACCTTATATCAAGTATGTTTTCTCAAGTGAAAAATTTGTATGATCTTGCCAAAAATTAAAATCTTCATGCAAACTTCCCAAATTTCAAGTTTAACCCTCGGATAATTATGACTCAACCCATAATCATTTAAAGTTTCTGATCTGGTGGTCCAGAAAATTTACTGTTTTTTACTGTTCACCGTTGGATCAGAAACTTTCAAAGTGGCTTAATAAATAGTAAAAAAATTCAAAAAAATGTAAAATTTAGTGTCCAAGCACATTTCAATATTTAGAACATGTTGAACGGTTCGGATCGGTTGTTTGAATTTTCAAAATGCAAAATATGGTGCCGAAGTAAACGGGGCGTTTACTTTGCAAAGCACAATAGCCCATCTCTCTCTCTCTCTCTCTATATATATATATATATATAGATGGGCTATTGTACTTCGCGAAGTAAAACCCCCGTTTACTTCACGCTCATATTTTCATTTTGAAAATTCAAACAACCGATCCGAACCGTTCAACATGTTCTAGATATTTGTGCTTGGAGACTAAATTTTACATTTTTTGGAATTTTTTTACTATTTATTAAGCCACTTTGAAAATCGCTGATCCACTGTGAACAGTAAAAAACAGTAAAATTTTCTGGACCACCGGATCAGCGATTTTCAAAGTGGCTTAATAAATAGTAAAAAAATTCCAAAAAATGTAAAATTTAGTCTCCAAGCACATTTCAATATTTAGAACATGTTGAACGGTTCGGATCGGTTGTTTGGATTTTCAAAATGAAAATATGAGCGTGAAGTAAACGGGGATTTTACTTCGCGAAGTACAATAGCCCATCTCTCTCTCTCTCTCTATATATATATATATATATATATATATATAGCTGGGCTATGGTGAGTTGTGAAGTAAGATGTCATTTTTACTTCACACTCATATTTTTATTTTGAAAATCCAAACACCCGATCCAAACCGTTCAACATGTTCTCTATATTGAAATGTGCTTGGAGACTAAATTTTACATTTTTTGGAATTTTTTTACTATTTATTAAGCCACTTTGAAAATCGCTGATCCGGTGGTCCAGAAAAAATATATATATATATATATATAGAGCTGGGCTATGGTGAGTGATGTAAATTTTGCAATACAAGTAATAAATCTTGGTTTATACTCAATTCGGTTGCAAGTGTACAACCTTGTCAAGTAGTACTTAGGGATCGTCTCCACAGGGACAAGTTGGAATATCTTTTCTAACCTAACAATTTAATTTAGTAAAAGAAAATAAAAAGGTTTTTGTTTGTTCAAAAGGTTGATTTGGTTTTGATTAAACTGAATTAAACTAAAGTCTTAAAGCAAAATCTGATTTTTAACAAATATGAGAAATTAGGGTTTCTTAGGGTTCCTATCCACTAGTGTTATGACTAATTGGTTTATTAAATTTGTTCTTTTAATTATGAAGGCACAGTTGGAGGTTGTAGGTACAAAGTGATATTTCTATATTAACCATCTTCAAATTAGAATAAACGTCACCTCTCGGTACTTGGCTATGCTAATCTAAAGTCATTAAGTTCTTACTGTCCCAATTAATCTAGAAAACCGTATTTCACCTCTCGGTACTTGGCACAATTTATCTATACTATTAGGCAAAGCCCGTATAAGACAAGCATCACCTCTCGGTACTTAGCCTATCAAATACTCTATTCTTTATGGTCGGGACTTAATATTCAATTTCTCAATTGCAAATACCAAATCCTAAGATTTCATACGATTTCGATTAAGTCTTCACAATCAATTAAAATAAAGAATAGATCATAACAAAGAACAAGGACATATGAAATAAAACCAACTAAATCATAACAAAAGTTTCAAGTACAGCCCTAATTAACCCTAGAAAAGCCTTTAGCCAGTCATGGCTAAAGCACAAATGAAATTAAAAGAGTTCCAAAGGAAAGAAAATAATAAAACCGGTTGATCGATGATGTTCTTTTTCTCCCTTCCTCTCTCTTCCTTTCTTCTCCTTGTTAAAACCAGAAATTCTGTCTAAAAAAACGTCCCCCATCTGTTTTACAAGTTTTCTTTTTATACCCCTGGTAAAACCTAAAAATAAATCACTAAAAATAGCAAATTCGGGCGCTGAACCAACTTATTGCGGGCCGCAATAACATCTCTTGCGGGCCGCAATGAGTGGAGGCAGTTAATTTGTCGCGCAGAAAACTGTAGAAGTCATTACGGGCCGCAATGGGTATGGTTGCGGGCCGCAATGAATGTGCAGGAATGAGGCTCTGACTTGTTTTGTTTTGGGCCGCAATGGGTTTTATTTCGGGCCGCAACAACATTGACAGTTGCTTCAATCTTCGTGCTGACTTGCTACAAATCACCCGTTTTGCTCTGTTAAGCTCCAAACACTTGATTACCTATAAAATAAACATAACTAGGGCAGTAACTTGAACTTTCGGAAATTTCTAACCTAATCAAACCTAATCTCAACAAAACATGGCTTAATTCACATAACAAACCCTAGGTTTCAATAGATATAATTTTGGCTTATCAGTGAGTTGTGAAGTAAGATGTCATTTTTACTTCACGCTCATATTTTTATTTTGAAAGTCCAAACAACCGATCCGAACCGCTCAACATGTTCTCTATATTGAAATGTACTTGGAGACTAAATTTTACATTTTTTGGAATTTTTTTACTATTTATTAAGCCACTTTGAAAATCGCTGATCCGGTGGACCAGAAAATTTTACTGTTTTTTACTGTTCACAGTGGATCAGCGATTTCAAGGTGGCTTAATAAATAGTAAAAAAATTCCAAAAAATGTAAAATTTAGTCTCCAAGCACATTTCAATATTTAGAAAATGTTGTGGGGTTCGGATCGGTTGTTTGAATTTTTAAAATAAAAATATGGCGTGAAGTAAAACGACGTTTTACTTCACAACTCACCATAACCTATCTCTCTCTCTCTATATATATATAGAGGAATATATATATAGAGTATGGCTAATGTGCTTCCTCTAGAACTTCGGCCTCGTGCTTCCGGGGCATATTTTAGTGTTTGATGTTCAAACAACAAATTCAAACCGTTAGATGTTCAATCTATATTAAAATGTACTTGGAGACCAAATTTTACATTTTTTGGAATTTTTTTACTATTTATTAAGCCACTTTGAAAATTCCAGATCCGGGTGAACAGTAAAAACAGTCTAGACCATATGATCTGGAATTTTCAAAGTGGCTTAATAAATAGTAAAAAAATTCCAAAAAATGTAAAATTTGGTCTCCAAGTACATTTTAATATAGATTGAACATCTAACGGTTTGAATTTGTTGTTTGAACATCAAACACTAAGATATGCCCCCGGAAGCACGAGACCGAAGTTCTAGAGGAAGCACATTAGCCATACTCTATATATATATATATATATATATATATATATATATATATATACAAGTACCAATTTTAGGAGCGGAGGCATTCGATATGATTTGAACTATCTGCTTTTTTTTTTTTTTGTACAGCAATGATGTTAAGAGACAGTTTGACGTTCGCATATGGGTAACTATCTCTCAAGAGTTCAAGCTGATGGATATTTTGAGAAAGATAATAGAGCAAGTCGAGGGAAAACCTCTCACTCAAAAAGACCTAGAAGGTGGAGAAGAGTATTTACTTACAAAGCTTTACAAAACTCTTAATGGTGAGGAGTACACTATAGAAGACCATTTACGTCCAAACTCTCATGAGCCTCTTGGTGGTGAGAAAAACCCTCAAACATTGCCAAAAATGTACCTTCTAGTCCTAGATGATATGTGGAGAAATGATCTATGGACTCAAATTGGTGGAGTGCTACCTGATGCCAATATTGGAAGTAGAGTAATCGTAACTACTAGAATCCAGAACATTATTGATGATGCTGAACCATATAAACTTCCATACTTAACTGAGGAGCCGAGCCGAGAGCTTTTTCTGAAAAAGGCTCTGCCTAATCGAGATTTGAGTAAAGGGTTTCCCGATGAACTGTATGAGGTTGGAAAACAATTGGTTAAAAAATGTGGTGGATTACCCGTTGCATTGTTGGTTTTAGGAGGTCTATTATCAAAAAAACCTGCAAATTATGCTGTTTGGAGTAAAATGTTGCAAACTATGAACTGGGGTACCGATGGGAGAGATTGTACTGATATCTTAGCCACCAGCTACGATGACTTGCCATTTGTTCTCAAATCTTGTTTCATGTACTTTGCGGCTTTTCCTGAAGACCATATAATCGATGCTAAAAGATTATTGCGGTTGTGGGTTGCTGAGGGGTTCATACCGGCAGAAGAATTAAGAACATTAGAGGATACTGCTGAGAGTTTCCTAGAGGATCTAGTGCAAAGGTATACTTCCATAATTCAATATTTTTTTTTCAGATTCATACAGATCCGGCTGATTTTCCATTTTTTTAGATAAGATATCGTACTTTTTAAATTCAACTGGCTCTTTAAAAATTAACTCATATTCTTGACTAACATTTTTCTTATAGATTTAAGTATTCTAATTACTTTAAATAGAAGTTTGACTAATTTTTTTCTTATACACTTCATATAATCCAAATTAAGAATCGCATTTAATTAATCTTCTAATTTAATTTCAACAGAAGCATGTTTCAAGTATCAGAGAGATCTTCCGCTGGTTCCATCGAAAATTGCCATATACATGATCTCCTTCGCGAACTTGCCATCCAAAAGGCCAAGAAGGATAACTTTCTCACAATTTGCTCAAACCCTGACAATTGGAATAGCAGCGCCAAGGCAATGCCAAACACTCAGGCATGCCAAACACTCAGGCAGCGCCAAGGCATGCCAAATTGATGGAACATGCAAATCCAAATCTCCGTTCTTTGTTGTGCTTTGAGAAGCCAATGCCAAATTGCTCTCGGCAAAGGCTGCTTAAGGTGCTTCGTGACATGGGAGGGAGTGATTCGGTACATTGCGAGTGTTTTCATGGACTGAATCAGTTAAGGTATTGCGAACTTGGAGGGAGATTGAGTAGTAACAGAGGATCTTTTGAGTCGTTCATAGGTGGCCAGAAATTTGTGGAGACCCTTGATTTCAGTAAACTAAAAGATCATGGAGACTTGCCTGATGATATATGGAATGTGAAAACACTCAGGCATGTGATGCTAAATTACCCCTATACCTCAGGACCCTCATCATCTGCAGACCTAAGAAATCTGCAAACACTCACGTGTGTGAAGAGCAGAGAGTCATGGAATACACGGTTACCAAAACTACCAAATTTGTGCGATTTATATATCAAAGTGGAGATCTCGTTTTCGTGGGATTTAATGGCCAAGTTGCTTGGTACACTGAATCATCTAACCTCTCTGGTCTTACATGGCAATGAAGTACCGCAAAAAATAGTGGAGATGCAAAGGTTTCCATTTTATCAGTATTTACAATATCTGGATCTCGTAGAGCACTCCCCATCCCCCAACAACAAGTTGTCACCTGAGGTTGGAATGTTTCCCATCCACCTCACAGAGTGCACGCTCACTGGCCTCCTTTTCAAGGAAGATCCGTTGCCAGTGCTAGAGAAGCTATCCAGCCTCAGGTGGCTCTACTTGAAAGGAGAGAAAGTGAATAGAAAGATGAGCTGTTCTGCTGGAGGCTTCCAACAGCTACATGACTTGTGGTTTAACGACCTAACCAATCTAGAAGAATGGGAGATAAAGGAGGGTGCCATGCCCATACTTCAGGTAGTGACACTATGGGATTGTGAGAAACTAAGGGTGCCTCTCGGGCTTCAGTACCTGTCCAACCTCAAAGAACTTTATCTATCTAACTGCAGCGAATTAAAAAAGCATGAAGCTGAGATCCGCAACGACATCTGCAAACATGTTCCCCAGATAGAGATAAGGTAGGGCCGGCTTCGATCTCTAGAGCATGGTTCAAAAAATCGGAATCGGAATCGGAATCGGATTTTTGACCGCCGAGTCAGAATCGGATGAATCGGCCGGAATCGGAAGAATCGGATCGGTAACTCGGGTACTTTTGGCAGAAGCCTTGTTTTGTAGCCAAAAAATAGGAAAAAATTGATAAAAATAATTTGTAAAAAAACTATGTTAATTAAGTGTTATATTTCAAAATTTTAAAACATGATTTAATTATTAAGTTGATCATTTCGCATAATTAAAATTTTTATTAGATTAATGAACGATCAGATTTATCTGAGTAACATAAAATGAATCTAAAATTTAGAAATATAAACGAATCAAATTCGTACATTAAAAATTGGAGGTTAAAAACATAAGATAAAATATAGCACCATAAATAAAGTGTAAATATTGGATAAATCTAAAATTCGTTGCAATCGTGAAACAAAGAAAGGAAATAAATCAAATCATGTAAATAAATAAATAATTGAATTCTAACTAAGAGTAATTAAATTAGGAATTATAAATTGATTTGGTAATTATATGTATATATATATACTACTCGAAATTTAATTAGTCGGATCTAAAAATCAAATTATAAACACGTAATAATACTCGTACGACATTATAAATTGTTACGAATCTTCGATTCGAAATTTGGACGAAAACAGATTTTTAATAAATTAAATGAATACATATTAAGTTCTGGATTGCTTGGACCATTGGATTTAATCCCAACACGAATCTTGAACTCATCCTACACTTTGATTTTTGAATTGATGAAAGGAAGGGATTTAAACCCATTTGAATAAAAATTTTGGGTCCGGCACCGAATTCTCATCCTCTGAGATATCTCATATTTTGCGTGACTTGTTGAAAAATCAAAACAGTTCAAATAAGTTCTGCACGAATCTCAAAGCACAAAACTTGTTGAAAAATCTCCTATTCTCTTCCCGTGTTTCACCAATAGTGGACCCCACGCACCTCTCTTCCTTCTCTTTTTCCCTTCTCTCCCGTTCGCGCAAGAAACAGGAAGCGACTCCATGAAATTCTCTCCAGCGATCTCAGCGATCTCCTCAGGGATCTCCATGAAACTTCCCCTCAGCCGGTCTTCAGCCTTCTCCTCCAGGGACTCATCTCCTCCTACGGCAGAGCACAGTCCAGGTTAGTTGGAAATCGGAATTTTTTGAATGAAATCGGCTCAAATCGGCTTGACTCGGTGTAACTCGGCCGGAAAAATCGGAAACTCGGCCGATTCGGCACTGTTCATCCGAGTTTTTCTGAGAAAATCGCACAGGCGCCAGAATCGGGTAAAAATCGGCCCGGTCCCGTCCGATTCCGAGTTGAATCGGCCGATTTGACTAGGAATCGGCCGATTTTTTGAACCATGCTCTAGAGTGCTTTTCTTTAATTTATTTGTACATGTTAGTGTTTCGATAATTTCGGTATTGCTATCATTTTCTTAATTTTCATTTTAATTTATTTGTATTTGTTGTTTTGTCTTATTCTGGAGTTATTAAACATTATGCTTCCAAAACGCAACATTTATGCCTCCATCTGCAAACATGTTCCCCACATTTTATTTTAATTTATTTGTGTTAGTGTTTCGATCCTTTCCATACTGCTATCATTTTATTTTCCTTTTAATTTATTTGTATTTGTTGTTTGGTTTTATTCTGGAGTTGTTGAATATGCTTCCAAAATGCAAGACAAATTAAAGACAGAAGACTATGTATTTTACTTTTAACTGCCGAAATTTTTTTCTTTTCCTTTTAATTTATGCTTTCAAAAAATGATTCGGTTTTAGTGAGGTCCCCTCTAGATATGTATTTCGAAGAAAAAAAGACAAAAAAACTCTGTATCATGGTGCTAAGTGTGTTGATTTGCTTCTAATTGCCGAATTTTTTTATTTTAATAAGTATAAAATTTTAAATTATACTTCTAGAAAAAAATAGTGTCATTTTTAAATTCTGCCGCTTCGGTTGAAAATAAAATGAAAAGAAAAATTAAGAGCCGTTATATGAAATTCTGGTCCATTTTTCCAGTATCAGAATTTGAAATTTGAGTTATTCTAAATATCAAAATTTGTTTAATATTTTTCTTAAAATTTTTGATTTAAATTTATATTCATTAAATTAAAAGGATAATTCTGGCATACATCGATCAAACTTTTATGTACATATATTTAAAAATATTAGAGTGAGGCTATGTGAATATGTATGTATATTATAGATCAACACATGTTATGTATTAATATCTCTATTTTGAAAGTTCAAATTTGGGATACTAATGTATTATTTTTTTTTAACTTTAATATAAAATTGAGATATATTATTAAGCCAAAAGAGTATGTATCATGGTAGAAAGTGTATTGATTTGCTTCTAACTGCCGAAAATTTATTATTTAATAAATATAATTTTTGAATTATACTTCTAGAAACATATTAAAGGAAGTCCAGAATTGAGAAAAGGCTCAATTTTATATTCTGCAGCATAAGCATTTCCAGATGTAAAAATGAAAAAAAAAAGAGCCACTATTTGAAAGTCCGGTTCATCTTTTTGAATGAGAATTTAAAATTTCAGTTTTTCTAAAATTTCAAATTCGTTAATATTTTTGTAAAGTTTTGGTTTAAACAAGATGCGTACATTCTAATTTTATTTAAACATAATTAAAAAATATTATTTTAACTAAAAAAATAAAATATCTTATATGTTGTCAATTATTTATATAAAACATGTGTATTAGATTTAAGTCGATTCAAAATTTAATCGGTCATTAATAAAAAAAGTCAATAATAGTCCTTTAAAAAAATTAAACTATTTGGTTGAAGAATAAATGTCTTTTAAATCGATTCAAATTTGATACATGCTTAAATAAATGGGAGCGTACGTGCATCTACAATTTTAATTTTTTAAACTTGATTAATTTTTTTCTTAAATATATAAGTAACATAATAATATATGTAAGTTAGAATTATATATCCAAATAAGAGAATACGGTTTCCGTCTTCTATCAAATCCGACTCCCATCTCATTTTGCTTGTGTTTATGGGTTAGGTGTTCGCTTGTAGCACATTTCAGAGGATCCACACTGGAGATATCTCCAGTTCCTTGTATTTTAACAACAAACTAGAGATGATTTATGTTCGCCAGTCAGGACAGACCGGATATCTCCAGTTCCTTCTGTTTATTGCTTCAATATAGCCCTCGATTAATACCCCACCCATTAACAGCCTTTCTGCTAGCGTATAATAGTTTGGGTCCCATCCGTCAGTGTGTATCCAATCCTAACAAGCACTGATTGTCTCTTGAAGCTGTGTGTTGTTTTACGTACTGATGACAGAATTAGTAACTGCATGTGGATAATTCATTTTTTTTTTTATCAAATCATGTAACTTTTTCAATTTTGTGGCATGATATATTTGTATCCTTTTAAGGGTACATAAAATTGACTGTATCAATTCGATTTTTGATTCGGTAAGAGTAGAGTTTGGGTCGAGTCCAGTCAATTAATTCAATGGAGATGTTTAACAAAACTAACTCAGTTGGAGATGCTTAGTATAACCACTTCAAGGAATATTGCAAATGACACCTCTTTTCCTCTTTGCTATAATTATCCAAAGGGTAATTATATCTTCCCCCATCTATCCATCCTCAATTTCATCCCCCAACTAACTAACTACATTTTCTAACTATAATTCAAAATTCTAACTACCTAATGGCCCTACAAATTAATTACTCAATTTTCTCCATTTATTTCTTTCCTCTTTCTCCCTCCCTCTCCCACCTCTCCCACCTCTCCCTCTCCACCTCCGCCTCCACCTCCGCCCGCCTCTCCCACCTCTCCCTTTGCGCCTCCGCCCGCCTCTCCCACCTCTCCCTCTCGGCCTCCCTCTCCCACCTTCACCTCCGTCTCCCACCTCCCACCTCCGCCTCCTCTCTCTCCCACCTCCGCCTCCGCCGGAGTAGATCCATCACTGTCGACCGCCGGGTCAGATCCGCCTCCGCCGGGTCAGATCCGAGTTATTTGCAAAGAACAAAGCTTCATTAATGGTGAATTAGAACAGTACGTACTAAGTACATATGGATGAATACTTAATGTTTTAGAGATGAATACTTCAACGTTTATGGATGAATACTTAATATCTTAGGCATAAATACTTTAACTTATATGATGAATACTTGATATCTTATGGATGAATACTTTTTATTTGTTTGGTATGCACATATGTTTGTAATACTCTTGGTACATTAACTATTTACACTTACACGATGAGGATGAATACTTGCTTAATGTGGGATGAATACTTGCATGACGAGGTGTGAATACTTGTACAACGGACAACTCGAAAGTATGTCATCATGGATCTCATTTGAAAGAGAAAATTGTGTAGAAGACATTCGTGGTTTTAGATTTGTAAAATTCCTCACAGATAGTCAGAAATATTGGTTAGATTGAACGGAGAAAAAAAAAACCCATATCTAAAAACGTGTAATACTCTTGGTACATTAACTATTTACACTTACACGATGAGGATGAATACTTGCTTAATGCGGGATGAATACTTGCATGACGAGTTGTGAATACTTGTGCAACGGATAACTCAAAAGTATGTCATCATGGATCTCATTTGAAAGAGAAAATTGTGTAGAAGACATTCGTGGTTTTAGATTTGCAAAATTCCTCACAGATTGTCAGAAATATTGGTTAGATTGAACGGAGAAAAAAAAACCCATCTCTAAAAACGTGTAAAAAATGAGTGATTGATGTGTCCAAATATGCTTCTATTGCAAAGATGAATACATTTATATAGATGGATGAATGCTAGTTGTGTTACAGATGAATATTTTTTTTGCAAATTTCTAAAATGAGCTAAAGGTAGTTAGAAGTCCCCCACTTAATTAATGCGCTGACGGTTATGCGGTCCCCCACTTAATTAATGCTCTGACAGTTGTGCGGTCCCCCATACATGTTGTTTGTCCCCTAGTTTCTTGTTGTAATATATCCAAATATGTTTCTATTGCAAATGTGAATACCTTCATATAGATGGATGAATACTAGTTGTGCTACATATGAATACTTCTGCAAATTCCTAAAATACACTGACAGTTATAAATTCTAACTAACTAACTACCTTAATTAATGCAACTGACGGGAGATGAAACGGGGGATTGTTCACGGGGGAGAGCTAGGCGGACCCTTATCCAAATTAGAAAGCAATTGAACAGCTCACTGTACCGTAGCATTAAATCACCTTTGTACCATTACAGTATAACTAGTACCTAACTGGTACCACTCTTGTTACTGTAGCATTAACTCACCTTTGAAATGGTACCTAACTGGTACCACTCTTGTTAAAACAAGCCTCTTCAACTCTAATTTATTTGGCTTAATTAATGCTGTCTGTAAGAGAGCAATATCAAACAGGTTCAAAACTTAAATAAACCAAATATAAAGTTTCATTATCTGATAACCCAAATAGACCAAAATAGCTGGGTAAAATTGCAAAACTAAATTATAATATCTGATAAACCCCTATTATTTAAAACACTGAAAAAAAATGGATCCCTTGGAATGACAAGAGTGAAGAGACTAAACCACACTCTCCGAAATTTAATTGAATGCTATCTTTAATGGTGTTTTTGAAATTAAACTCGGTAAGCTCTATTCGCTCGGAAGTACCTGTTTTGTGATTTGGGTCCAAAATCACCTCCATTACCAAGTACCTATTCTTGAATTTAACCATGCTTCCCAAAAATTTCTCTTATGACCTACATCCAATTCAGTAAATCAGGCCCAAATTTACACAAGCAATGCATTATCAAATTGTGCAAGGTGCCAAGCCAACCACCTTTTTTTCAAAATTAGTCTTGGATTAGATAATACAATCAAAATGCCAAAAAATAAATAAAAGACCAATACTTCTAGAAAATAAATCAAGATGGCCAGGTAAATATCATCTCTAAAATATAATAAATTCAGAATATCAACTTGACTAGTCCTAAAATGAATCAAAAGGAACTATGCTGCATAGTCTATGCACCAATATTACACTTTTCAGCAAAAATGAAACTCATAGTGAGCTTATTGGGTTCTAAGTAAGATACTCCCACCTTAATACCTCTCATTACTTGTGAAAAGGATAATGCCTCACAGTCAATTGCAAATTGGTGATAATTAATTTGGCTATACTGGAACAACCCCACTTTAAGAGCTTGAGAGGAGAGGTTGCTAATAAACTTATTACTAATAAGTTGACCAATTTGATCTGAAATGTTAAGACTTACAATGTTAAATTGAACATTTGTACTGACTGACTGGACAGCTGATGAAAATGTGTCTCAATCCCCTAGCAAGGCGAGAGTATCCAAGGAGTCAATCTGATAAAATCGAAAAGGGTAAGGAAGTTATACATACAGGCTAATGAAATAAGAGGAAATGTATTATTAGAAATTGGTTGCTTACAAGAGTCAAAGCATAGCCGCCAAGAGAATCTTGTCCTTTGCAGGATAATGGTCTGAGCTCATCAAGAGGAAATGCGTGCTTCATGTACCCATTAAACGCGTGATAAAACATATATCGCACCTTTTTACTCAGAAAGAAAGAAATAATTAAAAAGTTAATTAACACGAACTAAAGAATTCCATGAATTGGAGTTCCAATACCTCGTCTCCAAGAAACGCCATCACCATCAGCTCTTAGATTTGCATAGATGGCGACAAATACAAAATACAATAGCCATAGCCAGTGTTGTTGTCTCATCTCTCTTAGATTTGCATCTCGCTACAAGTTGGCACTGGAAAGGATTTGGGGAAACCGTAGATTTAGATTTAATTTTTTGGAGGGAGCTGAGCAGAGGAGAAGAAGGGGAAGGAGACGGTGTGGACGGTGGGAAGGAGGTGAGCGGAGGAGGAGAAGGGGAGAAGGGAGGTGAGCGGTATAGGAAAGGTCGGGAAGAAGGTGCCATAGGAGGAGAGTAGCAGGTTTTAAGAATCGTCCAAGTTAGAAGGAGAAGGGGGTGGAACAAGAAATGGAGGTGAGCGGTAGAGGAAATAAGGTTTTTTTTGCATCTTTACCTCCGTTAAGTTACAATTTTACAACGCCATCTAATTACACGTCACCTGCAGAAACTTAACGACGAAAAACGATGGTTGCAATAACTTTTATATTCCTAGCAATATCTATTTTCGGGCAACAATCACAATTGGTTGTAACTGTTATAAATATATTAAGTTATGGATGTTCATTTAATTGCATCAAAACTTTTCATTAAAGAAGTATGTTTTATCTCCCTCATTTATCAATTGAATTAAATTTTATTTACATTTTCTATCTATAAATAGAGGATTGTAAGTTTGTATTATACACAGGAAAAACATATGAATAAAAGATAGTCATCTTTATACATTCTCAATATCTTGTTTATTATTCTTTTGCTTTATTTTACAACACGTTATCAGCACGAATTGCTCGGAAGAAGTTGCAAAGTTATTCTGTAAGTAATTTATATGATTGATCATTATATCTTTCATTAATTTAAATTTCATTTAAATTTTTGATTATATTTGTTTTAGTTTTTAAGAATCATTCGTTGAAGTGAATGATAGAATAATAACCTGAAGTTATTATCAAAAATAAAAGTTTATCAAGAATCCGAAGTTCTTATTACCCGAAGAGAATAAAAGAATAATAACCTGAAGTTATTATTATTGTTTAGAACCTGAAGTTCTATTTGAAATTTTAATATAAAATTAATATAATAACCAGCAGTTATTATAGGCCACTGGATGAATAATAACTTGAAGTTATTCCCAAGTAAAACCTGAAGTTTTATTAGAAACTTTCATATAAAATCAATATAATAACCAGAAGTTATTATAGGTCATTGTATGAAAATATAACCCGAAGTTATTTCAAATTAAATTTTACAATTGCGCAACCAAGCAATTTAATAACCAGAAGTTATTAAATAAATATTTTATTATAACCTGAAGTTATATAATATTAACCTGAAGTTATTAATACATTTAAATTTATTTATGCAATTTATGCAATTTACATATTCTTTTATTTATATTTATTTATCTCTTTTTTCATAACCTGAAGTTATGATATTAATAACCTGAAGTTATATAACCTGAAGTTATGGCATTCATAACATGAAATTATACAACCTGAAGTTATGATATTAATAATCTGAAATTATTAATACGTATCTATTTTGTAGTACATATGACAAATCTCACAAAGTTTGAATTTATCTCCTTTTTTATTTATCATAACTCGAAGTTATGGTATTAATAACCTGAAGTTGTATTTTGTTATAAATACGTATTAATGAAAAATGAGAAAGGAAAACATCCTGAAGATATTTGTTACATATGTGAGATGACAAATCATTGATTGCGTACCTGTCGTACGCCCAAGCATTTTGTAGAGCTTTATCAAGCCTCAATTAAGAAAAAGGGGAAAAAATGTGAAAACTAATTTTACTGAAAATGACCCCGAATATGAATGCCATATGGATACACATCTTGATGTATCAGATTTCTTCCAGAATATGGATGAAAAAAAAAATATTATTACTTAGGGAGAAAATATAATATAGAAGCTTATGTTTATGTTTAATAAAAGTTTAGATTACTTTTATATTTTTAGATGCAAACAAATGAATAAAGGTAGTTTATTTTAATTTATTCTTTCATTCTTTTAATTTAAAGGAAAATGGCTAACGCAATGATAAGTAAAGAAGATCTATGTCTGGTAGACAGTGGAACAACTAATACCATATTGAAAGGTAAGAAATACGCATCTTGGTGAGACTAATATCCACACTATATCTGGCACAACTAATTTAATTGAAGGCTCCGGAAGAGCTTGTATTTTGTTACCTGAAGGAACAAAATTAATAATAGATGATGCATTATATTCGAGTAGATCCAGAAGAAATCTACTAAGTTTTAAAGATATTCGAAAGAATGGTTTTCATATTGAAACTATGAATGAGAAAAATTGTGAATATCTTCATATCACATCTATTAAGAATGGCCAGAAAATTATAATAGAAAAGATGCAAGCAATGTCCTCTGGACTATATGGTACTTATGTAAGTACAATAGAATCAAATATGGTTACTAACCCGAAGTTAGTTGATACTAACCAGAAGTTAGTTGTTACTAACCAGAAGTTAGTTGATCCAAAATTATTTACTTTGTGGCATGACAGATTGGGTCATCCAGGAAATATAATGATGAGGAGAATAATTAAAAGTGCAAATGGGCATCCCCTAAAGGACCTGAAGATCCTATTATCAAAAGAATTGACATGCGAAGTATGCTCTCTTGGAAAATTAATTACTAGGCCATCTCCAAATAAAAATGGACCTGAAGCTCCTACATTTTTAGAAAGAATTCAAGGAGATATATGTGGGCCTATTACACCTTCATGTGGACCATTTAGATATTTTATGGTGTTAATTGATATATCAACACGCTGGTCACATGTGAGTTTGTTAGCAACAAGAAATGTTGCGTTTGCTAGACTATTAGCACAAATTATCCAATTGAGAGCTAATTTTTTGGATTATCAAATTAAAAGAATCCGGCTTGATAATGCAGGAGAGTTTACTTCTCAAACTTTTCATGATTATTGCATGTCTATTGGAATTACGGTAGAGCATTCAGTGGCCCATGTTCATACACAAAACGGTCTAGCAGAATCGTTGATTAAAAGGTTGCAATTAATTGCTAGACCTTTACTTATGAAATCTAGTTTACCGTCTTCTGCATGGGGACATGCCATATTACATGCTTCCGCACTAATTAGGTTAAGGCCAACTGCAGATCATAAGTATTCCCCGTTACAATTGGTCTCCGGAAGAGAACCAAATTTGTCCCATCTAAAGGTATTTGGTTGTGCAGTATATGTTCCAATTTCTCCTCCACAACGTACAAAAATAGGACCTCAAAGAAGGTTGGAAATTTATATTGGTTTTAACTCTCCTTCTATTATTAAATATTTAGAACAATTAACAGGAGATGTTTTTACAGCAAGATTTGCTGATTGTCATTTTAATGAATCAATATTCCCAAACTTAGGGGAAGAAAAACCAAAGCTAGATAAACAAGTAACATGGAATTCATCGTTATCTTATCTTGACCCCCGAAGTGGTCAATGTGAACTTGAAGTTCAAAAGATTATAAATTTGCAAAGAATTGCAAATGAATTGCCTGATGCATTTACAGATACAAATAGAGTTACTAAATCGCATATTCCAGCTATAAATGCACCTGCTCGAATTGACATTACAAAAATATCTAATGAATCTAATGTGCGTAGAAAACGTGGAAGACCACTTGGTTCTAAGGATGTAAATCCACGTAAAAGGAAAGAGCAGAATAAAACAGTTGGTCCAACCCCATAAGAGGTTGATGGTAAAACTTCTGAAGAAGTCAATAAAATCCCAGAAGAGATTGGTAGTAGAACTCTTGAAGAAGTAAATAAAATTCCAGAAGAGATTAATGGTAAAACTCCTGAAGAAGTTGATAAAACCCTAGAAGAGGTTGATCAAGTTCCAGAAGAAACATATATTAATGAAATCTTTGCATTCGCTATAGCAAGCAATGTTATAAATGAAGAAGACAATGTGCCAAAAACTCTGGAAGAGTGTAGATATAGAAATGATTGGCCTAAATGGAAAGATGCCGTACAAGCTGAATTAAGTTCATTAGAAAAACGGCAAGTATTTGGACCTGTAGTCCAAACACCCAAAGATGTTAACCCTGTAGGTTACAAATGGGTATTTGTTATAAAAAGAAATGAGAAAAATGAGATTGTGAGATATAAAGCAAGGCTAGTGGCGCAAGGCTTTACACAAATACCTGGAGTCGATTATGAAGAGACATATTCACCTGTAGTGGATGCGATAACTCTCAGATTTCTAATAAGTCTCACAGTCACAGAAAATCTAAAAATGCAACTTATGGATGTCGTAACAGCATATTTATATGGTTCACTTGACACTGAAATATACATGAAAATCCCCGAAGGATTGAAAATGCCTGAAGCATATAAGTCAAAACCTAGAGATATGTACTCTATAAAATTAAGAAGATCTTTATACGGACTAAAACAATCAGGTTGAATGTGGTACAATCGACTGAGTGAGTACCTTCTAAAAGAATGATATAAAAATAATATAATTAGTCCGTGTGTTTTCATTAAAAGATCAAATCTAGGTTTTACAATCATTGCAGTGTATGTTGATGATTTAAATATTATTGGATCTCCTGAAGAGATTGAGAATACTGCAAAATTGTTGAGAAATGAGTTTGAAATGAAAGACCTTGGTGTAACTAAATTTTGTCTCGGCCTGCAGATCGAGCATCTAAATAATGGAATATTTATCCATCAATCAAATTATGTTGAAAAAGTACTAAAGAGATTCAATATGGATAAATCTCATCCTTTGAGCACACCAATGGTCGTACGATCGCTAAATGCAGAAAATGATCCTTTTCGCCCGCAAGAAAATAATGAAAAAGTGGTTGGTCCTGAAGTACCATACTTAAGTGCAATCGGGGCATTATTATATCTTGCAAATAATACAAGACCCGATATCGCATTTGTAGTAAATGTGTTAGCGAGGTATAGTTCCAAACCAACCAGAAGACATTGGAATGGAATTAAACACATATTTCGATATCTCTGCGGAACTAGAGATATGGGGTTATATTATCAAAAGGATACAAAATCCAAATTAATTGGATATGCAGATGCGGGATATTTATCAAATCCACATAAAGCACGATCCCAAACGGGATATGTATTCACTTATTGTGGAGCTGCAATTTCATGGCGATCAACAAAACAAACTCTTACGGCAACATCATCAAATCATGCCGAGCTGATCGCCTTATATGAGGCGGGTCGAGAATGCGTTTGGTTACGGTCAATGATTCAAAATATTCAAGAAGAATGCGGGCTTGAAAACATCAACGAAAACCCTACTCCGCTGCATGAAGATAATGCAGCATGCATTACACAAATCAAAGAAGGATATATCAAAGGAGACCGGACTAAACATATTGCGCCAAAGTTCTTTTCGACACATGACCTACAAAAAGAAGGCATAATCAATGTTTGCCAAGTCCGATCAATAGACAATTTGGCAGACCTATTCACAAAATCTTTGCCGACAAAGGTTTTTGAACAACTGACAAAGAAGATAGGTCTACATCGATTGAAGAATATTCAATGATATCTAAATGAGGGGAAGCGTTATACGCACTGTACTCTTTTTTCCTTAATCAAGTTTTTATCCCAATGGGTTTTTCTTGATAAGGTTTTTAATGAGGCAGTACATGGTCCTGAAGTACCGTATTAATATTGATCCTGAAGTATCATATTAATAGCGTATAATGAATAATGAACATTGATCACTCAAAAGAGAGCAATGTCTCTTTTAATATTTATAAACTCGGAAATGCTATCGGTTCGGACTGCAAGCGCACAATCCTATCGAGTAGTATATACGAGGTCGATCCACAGGGAATATTGGTTCAATGCTTTGAGCGATCGAATCACAATCTTTCGAAAGGCTAGACGAAATCTGAAAATTGAGAGATGTTTGTTGATCAATGTAAATTAGGAAATAATTAAAAGTAATTAAAATAAAGATAGAGATGAGGATTCCTAGGGTTTCGGCACACCATTGCCACTCAATCCGCCTTGACAATATATTCCTGTTGCGGCTGATTTCCTATTCTTGTTTTAATGAAAGATACCATATAGGTCACTGCGATTTATGTTACGCAAGGATGACAGATCTTTCACCGAGATTCTACACAGGACACTGCGATTTACCTTACGCAAATGTCAGATCTCTCAAATACCCCAAATTACTACACAGATCACTGCGATTTACTTTACGCATGTGATGGAATTTGGTACGCATTTTGTTGGTCTGGTTTATGGTTTCCCCGCTAAGGTTTTCTTCACATAAATCTAATAGATCTCAACGAGGCTAACTCATACAAATAGTTTCTCTTACCATCAAAGTACTGTCACTACCCTAATGGACTCAAACTAGATCATTGAAATTAGATGAAGAGATAATAAATCACAAAAGCATTTTAGCACAACAACAAGAAATCCTAATCAACAGAAATATATATATCAAAACATCAAGAGTAACAAGGTTTACTGCCTAGCCCTAAGAAAAGGAACTTAGCCGCGGAACGGCATGGTTACAAGCACTCCTCTCTTCTCACTTTAATCAAATCTAACCCTAATTACAAAGATGATGTATTCTTCTGCCCAGGGGCCTTATATAGGAGTGTAGGGACGTGTAGAGGTTGATTGGAGGCTAAGAAACTGATCTGGAAACAGCTGTCGGCAGTTATTCCCCAAGGGATGCCTTCGGATACGGGCCGTATCAGGTGATACGGTCCGTATTAGGACCTTGGCAGTTAGGGTTTAAATGCTTCCAGCGCTATCTTCTGGTCTGTGCTAGGCCTGGTCCGTATTGGTCAATACTGGCCGTAACAGGGACTTAGTCGATGAGCGTCGCTGATCCGATTGACCCGATTCTTGCTCCATTTGATGTAAAATAGTCCCAAAACTTGTTTCCTGCAATAAAACATAAAGAAGGGTGACAGTAGCCTTTTTCTCTAATTAATTAAACATAAATGTGAGAAAATATGTAAAACCTAAGCCAAAACCCTACGTAAATCATCATTATTTTGACTCTGATCACGCCTCCCAACTTGAATTGTTGCTTGTCCTCAAGCAACGACATCCCAGCTGGTCAAAGATTCGGTCTAGGTTAAACCATACAATCTCAAGGTCTTGTTTAAAAATTAATTAGGGCTTAAGTTAGGTACAATCGGCATGACAATAAAAATCTAGAACTTTAAAAATATTCATAATCTCTCCCTTGAACAATTTATTCACCCCATGATTGACCTCATTATGCTTATCCTAGAATAACTATTATCGAACAATTTATTCCACAAATATCCTTAAATTTGAGAGTATTAATTTCTCCTTTGATTATAAATGGATCCCTTCCAATCAATAGGAATTCTAATGATATAAATTTTGATTTTCCTTCCCAATCGATTGGAGCAAAGTTTGACAACTAAGTGTGTTGGTACTTGTGACTATTTTTGAAAAATTAAATATATACAAGAATTTAAATTTGGGAGGTTTTCTCGAGCCTATTGGTAACCAGTCTTGCGTAGGCACCCGTACTCTTTTTATCCTCCATCTTTTATTCTATTTTTTTTTCTTTTTTTTCTTTTTCTGATTTTTCTATTTTTTTGGATTTTTCTCATTTCTGATTTTTTTGTGTTTTTCTATTTTTCTGAAAATAAAAATAAAATATTTTTGTGTCGCAAGCACCATGATTACACACAATTTCAAGTATTCATTCATACAAGAAATTATTGCATAGTTTCACTAGGGGTCTATCTATAATAAATGGGTATTCTAAAACACTATCAAATTTAGAAGACTTTGCAAAATTAAATTACTCAATAACTAAGAATTCTAGGGTTTGCAATTTTGATCAACTCTCATGGTTAGCAATTAATTGTTCATTTTGAGACTACAAATAATTTTAAAAAATTCTGAATTTTTGGTATCATGGCCGATTGTCTAAACCTTAGTCTAATTCAATTTAAAACAATTCCTATTTGATTAACCTACTCCTATCGTTAACAAAAATAAAAATACAAGCTAGCTAAAAAGCTCAATTTAATCATTCTAGGATTTTTGGTAAAGCCTCTAACTCTAGTCAAAATTGAGTAAAACTACTAGCACCTAAGAATTTAAATTGCGAAAATTTTTAAAGATACATGGTCAATTTACTTTCCTACCCCCCGAATAAAATTGAGCATTGTCCTCAATGCTCGAGAGATAAAGATAAAGGAAGTAATAGAGTAAAAAGACCGAGGAAAAGATACAACTCACTGCACCTTAATCCTGAGGTGGTGGAGGTGGTGGTGGGTGCTGGATCTCCTCGTAAAATGACGGGTCGAAGAGTCCGTATGGTGGTGGCTGGTATGGCAATCCTGTAGTGAGGGCATGCTGGTAATACTGCTGTGACATGTGGCGGGCCTGCTGTGCCTCCCGCCTGTTGTTGGCAGCATACCCTCGTAGCTCGTCCATGCCCTGACGGACCTAGCTTGCATAGTGATGTGTCTCGTCACACTGCTGGTCAAGCCGGGCATAAGTGGTCCTGGTGTCGATGGAGAACCTCTCCATGTTCGTGTTGACTCTTTGAACGGCTTGAAGAACACGGTTGTATCCACTTTGAGGGGCATCAGATGGTCCCGCCCCTTGTCGCGCTGCTTCTGCTGCGAGCGCCTCTTGTCGAGCCCTTTGCTCATTTGCTGCCATTTCTTGCATGTATGCGGCGGCTGCTGCGATTTCGGCCCTATCCTCTTCCTCAGCCTCGGCCTCTATGGCATCAAAATCGATCTCATCATCGCTTTCTTGAGCGGCCTGCCTGCCGCTAGGGGCCACTTGCCTCCATCTTTGCTGGTTTTTGAGGGGTAGCGGCTTGCAAGGCATTTTAACCCTCCTGCTTTCGATGTGGTATAGGTAAGGCTCGGGAGGTCTGCCGCTGATCATCCTCATGACAGTGAGGCACTCGATATCGAGGAATCTCATGCTGGTGCCTTCTTTCAGGAAATCCACCTCGAGTCTGAGTTGCCGAGCGAGGATTGTTGCGATGGCACCAATAGAGATGTTTCCTCTGTCCCTTTTGTTTTGGCCAATTGCGTGGATGTGGTTGCAGAGGAAATGACCGAGGTGTGGTGGCTCTTCTGGTGTGATGAGCATACATTTGAGAATGTAAAGCTCGGGGAAGGTGACTTTTGCACATGTCTCGCCTCGAGCGAAAAGAGAGTTGCTGAGAGCCGCTTGCATGTAACGGAGCACCGGATGGACAATGTGGCTTGCGACTCTCGGATCACTGAGGCGGTCATTGGTGATCATCTTCCAGAAATTCTGGTCATTATTGTACGCCTGTATGCCCTCATCTTTGAAGCCAAAGATCTCGCAGAAATCGCTCATCGACATCTCCTGCTCTATATTCATTAGCTGGAACTTGATTATGTCATTTTCGGAGGAGAAGGTGGCGATGAACTCGCGGGTAAGGTCATCATAGGTCGGGACATCCACCAGCTTGTTGAGAAAGTCCCAGATGTGAACCCTTTTTGCTAGAGTTTTGAATTGGGCGAGGAGGCCGAGCTCTTGAAGGGTTTCGATGTGAATGGCCTTGTGGTTGACGATTTTGTTGTCGTCCAGTTTCTCAAAGATTTTTGCATGTGCCCTATGGGTGAATTTTATGTCCAGGGGGTTATGTTGTTGTCCCTCCATTGGTTGTGGTTCGTTTTGAGGAGGAGATTTCGGCAGCTCTTCTCGTTCGGGGCTGCTTTCGGGTGATTCAGGCGGCGGATTTTGAGAAGAAGACTCCCCCCTCTTCTTCTTGCCTAGACCTGTCAAAGCTTTGAGAAGACCTCGTGTTTTCGGGGCCATTAAGGAAATTTATTGGTCACTGTTACGGGCCGTATTAGGTTGATACGGTGCGGTTACGGACCCGTATGATGGTGAAATTCGGCCAAGTACAGGACTTAATACGGACCGTATTGACAGATACGGACCGGATTATACTGGCACTGGTTCTGGTAAAACCGGAGAAAACCTAAAAATTTTTTTTTGTTGTTTTTCGTGATTTTTGTATTTAACTAAATCTAAAATAGAAAGACTAACTCTAAAACTAAATTGCAAAGAGAAATAAAAGACTAATTCAAGAAACTAAATTAAAATCGGAAATTAAAGAGGGAAGGGGAAGAAAAACCCAAAAATGGTGAAGATTCGGTGTATTGGCGAATATGGGTTGGATACGACCCGTATTAGCGGTTGGTGGTTGTGCGAGAGGTGGTTGACGTGATCCTTCTTGGTGGCCGGCGGTGTATTGCGAGGTTGGCTCGGGTTTTTTTTTTTTTTTTGCAAGAAGGGGAGAAGAAGGTGGAGAGAAAGAAGGAAGGGAGATAGAGAGATAAAGAGAAGGGGAGAAGAGAAACGGGAGAGAGGGGGCTCAAAATAGAAAAACTTCTAATTTGAACGGTTATCCAACTTCGCGTCTCTTCGTTAACGGGTTTTAATTTCACAGATCGGCTTTGATTACGGACCGTATTGGCTGATACGGTCCGTATCTGATCGAAATTTTGAATCCTGACAACTGATTCTTCAACTCTTCCTTTAAATACGATCCGTATTGGCTGATACGGGCCGTATCTCTACTCTTGTTCATCCAACTCCTGCTCCGTATTTACTGTCCTAGTCCGTATTGGCTGATACGGTCAGTAACAGAGAATATTTTCTTGACTTTTCCAATGTTTTTAACCGAGCCCTTCCTCTAGAATGTTCACCTGGTCATAGAAAAATGAGTGGATGTGATTTGTTCCCCAGTTAAAGTCCTAATTTAAAACTGAAAATAGAAATTTATAAGAAAATATAAATGTGGCCTTGGGTTGCCTCCCAAGAAGCGCTTGTTTTAAGTCGTTAGCTTGACTTTGTGTTGCATCAGTTTCTTCTGGATATCCTCCCGTCAATGCAAGCGGGTTGCTTGTCGGGTGGTTCGCCTTCAGCGTCTTCTGTGGTTTCATCATCATTGCCCTTCTTGAAGAAGTCGGTTGGTGTTTGAGGTCCGGGGTCGAATGCCAGACTCACACCGAGTACTGCTTCGACCTCGTCCAGTCTTTGAGAAATTGCATCGAGTTCTTCGCGTAGGTTTTTGATTAATGCAAGGGCTAAGAGAGAATAATTCCTGTTATTTGCGATATTAGGACTCTTGTTCAGATCATCGGTTTGTTGTGTCACGGAGGTTGGATGGACCTGACCGTCATCTTGTACAATGAACAATCTCTCCACTTCTGCTTCGTGCATCATCTCCTCGATGTCTTCGAATTCATCCATTCGCAATTCATCATTGCCATACTCGTCCGTTGTTTCCAAATTGTAGACAAGATATATGTCAGGTGGAACTTTGGTTTCATTCATGTTGAAGATCATTTTGTTCTCGCCAACATTGAGTGAAATCTTTCCATTCCTAACATCAATCATTGCCCCACATGTGGCGAGGAATGGCCTTCCAAGGATGATTGGAATCTGCTCATCTTCTTCCATATCGACTACCACAAAATCTGCTTGTATCCAGAATTTACCGACTTTGATTGGGATATCAAGCAACATTCCTTCAGGATATCGAATTGATCGGTCAGCTAGTTGCAATGAAATCTGTGTTGGTGATAGGTCTCCACATTCCAATTTATCAAATACTACCTTAGGCATCAGACTCACACTTGCTCCCAGATCACATAAAGCTCTCTTAAAATCGGTTGTGCCAATGGTGCATGGTATTGAGAAGCTTCCCGGATCTTTCAACTTTGTCGGTAATTTGCTTTGAACGAGTGCACTGCATTCCAGATTGAGAGGAACTGTTGAGAATTCTTGGAGTCTACTTCGGTTTGAGAGAATCTCCTTCAGAAATTTAGCATACGAGGGTATGCTTGCAATTGCTTCTGTGAAGGGGATTGTGACATGTAATTGCTTGAGTGTCTCCATGAATCTCGCGAATTGCTGCTCTATCTTGTGCTTGGAAGGCCTTGGAGGAAATGGCAGAGGTGGCTTGTAGGGTGGTGGTGAAATGTATTCAGGTTCGGGTTGTCGCTCGTCTCCACCTACGGTGTCATTCTGCTCCTTAGTAAGGTCTGTCTCCAGTTTGAATACGGGCGGCTCCGGTGGTTGCTGCTCGTGTTCTTCGGAATGCGATGGCTCTGCATGCATCTCATCGGAAGTTTGATCGGGCATGGGAGGTCCCTTGTAAGCTGTACCGCTCCTTAATGTTATGCATTTGCAAGTTTCTCTCGGGTTTTCTTCCGGTTGGCCCGGAAATTTGCTTTTTCCGCGTGTAATACTCGAGAGTTCTTTAGCCATCTTAGAGACATTGTCTTCTAAGTCTTTGTTGCGGTTTGTTAAGGATTCGATCTTTTGCGCGATTTCGGCGTTAGCCTTATCTTGCTTCTCTAGGAATCTCTCCATTAAAGATGTGATGTCTGGTTGCTGTGGTTGGTTGTATTGCCTTGGTTGATAATTCTGTTGAGGATTGTTGTATCTCGGTTGATAATTGGGCTGTGGTTGGTAGTTCTGTTGGGGTGCAGCAGGTCTTTGATTATTTGCGTATGAGAGATTTGGATGGTTTCGGTTGTTCGGATGGTATGTATTGTAAGCGGGCTGAGGTCGAAAGCTGTTGTCGATCGCGTTTGCTTGCTCCATTTCTTCCTCACTTTCTGTCACATTCATACATTAGGTCATCTCATGCGCTCCTCCACAATAGCCACATGCTGTTGCGGCATTGACTGCTGCTACCGTTCGCTGCTTGGTCTGCTTGTTGAGTGCTAGTTGCAAAGCATCAATCTTTGCGCTCAGCATGGATATATCATCTACTCGGTGCATGCCAGGTGTTGGACTTGGCTTCTTTCGCTCAGGGATCCAGTAGTGTTGATTGATTGCAATCTCTTCAATTAGGTTGTAAGCTTTGTCAGGTTCCTTGTTCATGATTGCTCCCCCTGCGGAAGCATCAATAGACAACCTATCGGTAGGGTTTAGACCATTATAAAAAGTTTGGACAATCAGCCATCTTTCTAGACCATGATGTGGACAACACCTTAACATATCCTTATATCTATCCCATGCCTCACACAATGTTTCACCATCCCTTTGTTCAAAATTAGTAATTGCATTCCTAAACCTTGAAGTTTTGGATGGTGGAAAATATTTTGCAATAAACACATTAAACAATTGGTCCCAAGTTTTAATGGAATTGGCCGGTATGGAAAACAACCATGCTCTTGCTTTATCTTTTAATGAAAATTGAAATAGCCTTAGCCTGATTGCTTCATCGGTAACTCCGTTGATATTTATCGTCTCGCATATCCCTAGGAAAATTGACAAATGAAGATGTGGATCTTCATGTGGAAATCCTCCAAATTGCTGTTGCGAAACCATATTTATGAGAGTAGGTTTGATCTCAAAATTATGGTTTGTAACAGTTGGCGGGTTTATACTAGAATTAGGATCATTCGCGCGCGGTACGCAATAGTCTCGTAGAAGTTTGGATCTTGCTGCATCGTGAACTCCTTGATCATGATTGTCTTGTCTCCCATTGTTGATCGGTTGGTTCGGTGGGATATCCATGTTGATCGAATCTGAGTCTTCTTCGCTTTCAGAATTACTTGATGAAGAACTATGATTGGTTCTTATCAGTGATATGGAAGCGAATTGTCCTCTCCTACTAGCAATCCTCTCGGATCTTCGTACGGATGATTCGGCCAGCGTGCAGTTTCCTACAAAGAAAAGAAAATCTGAAAATTAAACTAAAAACTGAAAATAAAAAGAAAATAAAATAAAAAAAACGAAATTGAAAAATAAAAGAAAAGTAAAAATGCAGAAAATAAAAAGAAATCTAGGCGTTTCTAATTAATTGGATTCAATGGTCAAAGCAAGGGCGTCTTTCGAGGCCTTGCACAATGAACCGTTATTCCCCGGCAACGGCGCCAAAAAGCTTGATCACTCAAAAGAGAGCAATGTTTCTTTTAATATTTATAAACTCGGAAATGCTATCGGTTCGGACTGCAAGCGCACAATCCTATCGAGTAGTATATACGAGGTCGATCCACAGGGAATATTGGTTCAATGCTTTGAGCGATCGAATCACAATCTTTCGAAAGGCTAGACGAAATCTGAAAATTGAGAGATGTTTGTTGATCAATGTAAATTAGGAAATAATTAAAAGTAATTAAAATAAAGATAGAGATGAGGATTCCTAGGGTTTCGGTACACCATTGCCACTCAATACGCCTTGACAATATATTCCTGTTGCGTCTGATTTCCTATTCTTGTTTTAATGAAAGATACCATATAGGTCACTGCGATTTATGTTACGCAAGGATGACAGATCTTTCACCGAGATTCTACACAGGACACTGCGATTTACCTTACGCAAATGTCAGATCTCTCAAATACCCCAAATTACTACACAGATCACTGCGATTTACTTTACGCATGTGATGGAATTTGGTACGCATTTCGTTGGTCTGGTTTATGGTTTCCCCGCTAAGGTTTTCTTCACATAAACCTAATAGATCTCAACGAGGCTAACTCATACAAATAGTTTCTCTTACCATCAAAGTACTGTCACTACCCTAATGAACTCAAACTAGATCATTGAAATTAGATGAAGAGATAATAAATCACAAAAGCATTTTAGCACAACAACAAGAAATCATAATCAATAGAAATATATATATCAAAACATCAAGAGTAACAAGGTTTACTGCCTAGCCCTAAGAAAAAGAACTTAGCCGCGGAACGGCATGGTTACAAGCACTCCTCTCTTCTCACTTTAATCAAATCTAACCCTAATTACAAAGATGATGTATTCTTCTGCCCAGGGGCCTTATATAGGAGTGTAGTGACGTGTAGAGGTTGATTGGAGGCTAAGAAACTGATCTGGAAACAGCTGTCGGCAGTTATTCCCCAAGGGATGCCTTCGGATACGGGCCGTATCAGGTGATACGGTCCGTATTAGGACCTTGGCAGTTAGGGTTTAAATGCTTCCAGCGCTATCTTCTGGTCTGTGCTAGGCCTGGTCCGTATTGGTCAATACTGGCCGTAACAGGGATTTAGTCGATGAGCGTCGCTGATCCGATTGACCCGATTCTTGCTCCATTTGATGTAAAATAGTCCCAAAACTTGTTTCCTGCAATAAAACATAAAGAAGGGTGACAGTAGCCTTTTTCTCTAATTAATTAAACATAAATGTGAGAAAATATGTAAAACCTAAGCCAAAACCCTACGTAAATCATCATTATTTTGACTCTGATCAAACATCCAAGGGGAAGTGTTATAAATATATTAAGTTATGGATGTTCATTTAATTGCATCAAAACTTCTCATTAAAGAAGTATGTTTTATCTCCCTCATTTATCAATTGAATTAAATTAGATGGCTTGTTATTTACATTTTCAATCTATAAATAGAGGATTGTAAGTTTGTATTATACACAGGAAAAACATATGAATAAAAGATAGCCATCTTTATACATTCTCAATATCTTGTTTATTATTCTTTTACTTTATTTTACAACAGTAACAACAATTATTTTGTTGCAATAAATATATTCTATTACAACTAATTCATTTAGTAGCAATATTATTAATTTATTGCAACTAATTAGTTTATTAGTTGGAATGTATTGTTGCAAAAAACTGAATTTGGTGCTCTCTTTCACACTTTCATCCTTAAGTCTCTTTTGGACGTCTCAACAGTGATGAGTCTTCCTAAGTTCAGCCGCATCAACATTGTCAACATAGTTCACCAGTCGGTAGTACCCAGTTATCGGATCGGGGATCCACGATCTAGCAGATTCTTTCTGGGAATTAGACCCGCGAAGCTCATTGCCACCCATAAAAATCGATAAACTGGTGACCTTTTCTTCCACTTTGTGGCTTTGTTTCACTGCTTCTGCTGTTGTTGCTGCTGTAGCATACACTCTCCTGCGTCAGTTTAAGAAATGAATAAATATATTCAGGTACACGGTGCACAAATTAAAATCTTTATGATCCAATAATAGGATTTAATGCACAATTATTAAGACAAACAATTAAATGATTGCTTATTATTTTATATTTCTACTTAATTGTTTGTTACAATATAAAAACTTAACTCATAACTAGGCATGGGCCATTTGATCGGCGTCAATATTTGTACAAACAGTTTAGATTTATGAGACCATTCAAATTTTTTAATTTCTAAATCTTCACACAAATCTTCATGCGAATTGGACAGATTTGATCCGGATTTGGATAAAATTTGTCCTTCGCCGCTTGGACAAAAACTCAATCCCTCTGGTTTTAACCCAAAAAGAAATAAAATACTAAATTTAGTTGTTACCGTTGGATATAAGCGGAGATTCCATCAAAGAGAAAGGAAGAGATTGAAGTACAATTGGAGAGAGCACGACCCATCCGATCAAGATTGAAAGCCTCAGATATTTTGTTTCTCTTATTTGGTGTGGTTTGTTGTTTCTCCTTTTGAGGAAAATTAAGAGATCAAGAGAAGATATAAGCTTAGAGAAAGGTTTAATTCGGATTAGCATGTGAGCATTTTTAAAATAGTTTTGCTTATTGGACATGTTCTATGATAATTAAGGGAAAACCAATAAAAGTCAAAAGCAGCTAAAATTAAATACTAATTATCATTGAACTAATCAAGGTTTTCATATGGTTCACCAATATCTTTATTGAATTTTTCATGTTATAATTAAGTTATTCAAATTTTCAAAACATTTTTCTTAATAATATTTTGAAATTTTTAACAAGACAATTTGAACACAACATAATTTGGAAAAAGAATTCATATATTGTCACACCCCCGATCCGGAGGTGCGACAGTTCTTACCGCGTCTATTTACCATTCAATATACATAACATAAGACATGGATCTTTTTATGCATTGCCAATAGCATCCATTATTTTTCCCACATCCCAATTTATTTACAAGAATTATCTGACATTTTACAGTGGATGATGCTAGAGATATACTCTCTGCACCCTGTCAGATATAATAAGCTCAAATCCCATACATTTAGGTGGCCCTGCTGTCAATTATAACCCCAAAATCGTTTCTCTGTCTTCGTCCAACAAACCTGTGAATCCCACAAGGGGAAACGCGTGAGAAATAATAAATTATTTCTCAGTGCTAATTGCCACTGAGGTTATTTGATTCGAAGGAAATCCATATTCAGAATGAAATCTCCGCATAAGAAACTAACAGTTCATTTCATAATAACGAATGCAAATGCTTAATAATAGTATTCAATTGAACAACAACAATTATGTAAATAAATGAGAACTCTAAGAATCTTATTAGAATAAATGGTTTGGGTCAAAATCTTTTAAACCATAAAGTCTAGTAACGTTTGGTTTCTTAACTTTACAATTTCTAGTCTGGTAACACTGATAGATACAATAACATATATATGTCGTGTTATGGCTTATACTGTTTCACCTATTCTGGTAATTTGTTAACAGAAACAATACATAATCAATATCCCAATACTGTCATTATCGGAAAGAAAATCATTGATAAGACAGTTACCACAGTTCTTTAGTCTTACAGTCACAATTCATATTCATTCAATATCCCCTATCCAACCGGTACTGGATTCAGTTGGGGCCATTCACCATATGCGCATAAGGGTCCTGGAGTAAAGTCTAGTAGCTAGCTAGACTTTACGATATATTAATCATTTTTCTCCACTATATGGAGGTTCAAGGATTACAGTATTCAATATTCAATCAATTCAATCACTGTGGTTTCAATCAATCAGATTTCAATAAGAATTAATCAATCGATAAACAATATCAACATGACAGTCAACAGTCATACCTGTAATTCAGTTTCAATTGTATTGGGCTATGCATATGATGCAACAGTTCAATCAATGCAGTCAATCAAATATTCAAAATGCACAGCGAGTTACGATTTAATTTCTAGTCATGAATCTCAGACTAATCCAATAACCGCGCACCTGATATCGTAGGGCAAATTGAATGATCAGTCATTGTATATTAATTGTTCTGGACAATCCCATCAAGTATCGCTTCACAATAATCAATACCTATGACATAATAATATTTCCTCAATTGTTAATTATAAAATTATTGTTTACAAAATCATTTACATATACTTAGTAATTAATTCATGTGTTTGTTAATCGTCATTAATTAAAAGCATCATATATAATTAATCATTTCCTTCATTTACATCAATTAACATTTTACTAAGACTCATATCCAATTTCATAATTGTGTGCTTTTAAATAGAGGGTAGTTTAGATATCTGACCTTGTACAACTAAGATTGCTTGTAATAGACTCTTTGTCATTGCTAGTTACATTAGAGATGTGATCTATATAGACCCCTGTACAGTGTAATTGAACTCGATCAAGAAATAATAAATATTTCATTCTCAATCTTCTTGTCTATTATCTCTATCTCCTCTGTTGAAACTTACACTTTTCGGTTATGTATTCCATAACTAAATATTATACACTTTAGTACTTCTGACAAGTTTTATATTAGTAGCTTATGGTAATAATCCCTCCAATTCTTCTATTTTTACAATTCGATCCCTGGAACCAGAAAAATGGGTAAGACCTGCTGGTACTGATCGGTACTCTGGTCAGAACAACATCCTCAATATTACAAGAACAATAAAACACTAGTATAGTGCTAGTTGGAGGTCAGTACCGGGTTTGGGTTCAAACCCACATCCACATCATAATTGGTATAGGTACAAGCATATAAGAATCAGATTACATATGAATTTTCTATATCTTCTACAGATATTGTTTTTATGTTCTAAATAATCCATTAAACCTTTTTGTCTATTTCACAGCCAAAGCAAGCTTTAACTTTCTTAATTTCAGTTTTAACAAAGAACGTCTCTAAATTGTGCTTGAAAGAGGAGTAAATAAAGAATATGAAAGGTATATACCAATTCCCGAGCCATAAGTGACAAGAGAGGTAGAATTAGCACAGATAGCAAGCAAGGCTCCAAACAAAATATGCTCAAAAGAGGGAACCCTCGCAGGCTACCTTAAGATGAAGCAGAGTTTTTGTGTGATAGAGTTACATTTGAGCAGGAAAAAGAGCAAGAAGCTCTTAAGTGAGTTGTATATAGTACGCTGGAGCAAGGAGGCATTGCCACGTATAGATTGAAAGAAATATTAAATGAAAATAGGTACTAACACGTGGGTCCCACATGCCTTATTCAATTAATTCCATTTTACTACTTAAACCCTTAAGTTTCCAATTTTGTCAATAGGTCCAAAAATAACTAAACGAGGATTAATAATATTTCAAGGTTTCAATTATAAATTTTGTATCTATAAGATTTCTATCTCAAACGTTTGAATACTAATTTCTAAATATTTTAGAAATTTCAATTTAGTAACATGCACTTTATATCAGTCAATTTGATACTTAGAGTGTATCGTAGTTATTCTCATTGAAATACTTATCTTGTTAATTTGTTAAAAGAAAATGCCACTTATTCTTTGAATGTAACATATTTAACCAAAAAAATATATTCAGACATTTCGTATTTATTTTCGGTCACAAATTTCATATACATATTTTGCATAATGTTACATATATAAACTAAAATTATATATTAACAAACATTAATGTAATAAATTAACTAACAATAGATTAATTCGACAAACTCAAAAATTATAGCTTTTATTTTTTTAAATTTTACATTATTTTTAAAAATAATCTATATTACATCTATATCATGCATCAGAAAATGATGAAATTTGATGTAAGATTTTTCGTTCATCAAACTACTTAAATTTACACTTATGTATATTTAATGACAATTGATGAATATCAATAAGGTTAGCAATCTGTTGTTAACTTTTTTTCTAATTTTGAAAATTCTTCGTCTTGATTTGAGCAATTATGTCACATTTGTTCCGTTTATTTATTATCAATGAATACCAACAATTATCTAAGCATGATGCCATTTTATTTATATTTCTACAATTATTAAAGACAGTCTCTTTCAGCTGCATCAACATTCTTAACAATTATATATCGAAATAATATTAATTTATCTTCATATCTGTAATTCATCTCAAATTTCAACTTGTGAGACTCATTCAATATATATATATATATATATATATATATATATATATATTTTGTTATATTCTTGAATTAGTAATTGCATACTCTAATGTAGCAACTTGTC